>QRFJ01000185.1:1101167-1253667 GCA_006176705.1 Cocos nucifera
TATTAGTCAATTATTTTTCAATATAAATATACTCAAGTGCCATATCATTATTTTGAACATGTTTTCTTATAAAATGATGTTTAATCTCTATATGTTTGGATCTTGAATGTTATATAGAATTCTTTGTTAGATTTATTACACTAGTATTATCATATTTTATGAAAATTTTATTAAGTTTGATGTCAAAGTCCTCAAATTATCGCTTAATCCATAAGATTTGTGTATAGCAACTTTTGGCTACAATGTATTCGACCTCGACCATAGACAATACCATCGAATTTTACTTTTTGCTAAACCATAAGATTAAGTTAATGCCTAGAAATTGATAAGTTTCACTAGTGCTTTTTTATCTAATCTATATCTAGCAAAGTCTGCATCTAAATATCCTATTAAATTAATTGATGAATTCTTAGAAAACCATAATTCTAAGATTTGAGTTTCTTTTAGGTATTTAAGAATTCTTTTAATAGTATTTAAGTGTGATTCTTTAGGATTAGATTGAAAATGAGCAAATAAATAAACACTAAACATGATATCAGGTCTACAAGCAATGAGATATAATAAGGAGCCAATCATGTCTCTATAAAATTTTAAATCAACACTTTTACGTCCTTCATCCTTATCAAGCTTACATGATGGGCTCATGAGGGTGTCAATTATTTAGAGCACTCCATCCCAAATCTTTTAAGTAGCTCTTTTGTGTACTTGCATTGGTTCACTACAAGAAATAGTCATAATTGCAATGAAAATTAGAAATAGATTTTATCCATTTCTAATCCGCAATGGATTTGAAATGGAAAAGAAACAAAATATGTTAAAAGATATTAGAAACTATTTAGAAACGGATTTGTAATGAAATTTAGAAATGAAAAACTTTTTGTTTCTAAATTAAGTGTTAATATTTGGTGGAAAATTTTGAAATAGATTAGAAATGGAATTGCAATGGAGATTAGAAATAGAAAGCTTTTGGTTGCTAAATTTAGAAATGGATAATAATTTCATTTCTAATTCTTAAATGGATAAAATTTTTATTTTAAATTTAGAAATTGAAGTACGAACTATTGCTAAATTTAGAAATAGAACCATCATTTATTGCTAAAATAGAAACAAATTTTTTTCGATACAGATTTTAGCAACAAATATTACTTTCATTTCTATTTTAGTAATGAAAAATCATCCATTTTTAAATTTAGCAATGGAAAAAAATTCTGTTGCTAATGTTAGCATTGAAAAAATTTTCCGTTTCTAATTTCAGAAATGGAACAAGATTTCATTACTAAATTACCAATGGATAATTAATATACATTTCTAATCTTAGAAACAAAATTTTTTTTATTTATAATGTGTTTCAAAATTAAAAAATATTTTAATATCATTTTATATTTATTACAAATTAAAATAAAATTTTAAATATTGCATAAATTAACTAAATATATTATTAATTAGTATATGTATAACCAATTTAGTTATATATTATATATATAAACAAAACTTTATGGAAGAGTATTATGGTGTTGCCACCTTAGCATCTCAGATGATTTTAGTTATACCATGTGGATTATTATTTTATTATTAATAATAATTTAAAATATTATTTTTATATAATAATAATATAATATTTTAAAAATAAAAAAAATAATATTTAAAAAATAAAAGTAGAAAAGGGATAAGAAATGAAAAAAAAATATTTTTAAAAAATTATTATTTTAAAAAAATAAAATATTATAAAAATAATAATATTATTTTTTAAAATACTAATATATTTTTATTTTAAAAAGATAACATATTATTTTTAAATTTTAAAAATAATAATATAATAATTTATTTTTTAAAAATAATATTTTTATTTTTAAAAAATAATATATTTTTATATCTGAATCGATCCATCAGATCAGATCAGATCAAATCTAATAAATTATCTATAAATAAAATATGGTACTCCATCAATTTGAAAGTTAAATCTCCATATTTAATAGCCACCAAAGGTTTAGAGAAGTTATGAGAAAAAGTGAGGGAACGGGGGTGCGATCAGGATCAGCATTTATCGAGAGAGAAGAAGAGTCATGGTGGAACAGCACCAGCAGACATGGAGAATGTATTAGAAGAAGATAGAAAATTAATAATAATAAAATATTATTTTATAAAAAAAGAAGAAAAAAAGAAGTGAGTTTCTCTCTCTCTCTTTCTTTAGTGGTGGTGCCGGAGGTAGCAGTACTAACAGATCAAGAGAGAAGAAGAGTGATGGTGGGTTGACAGGGGGTGGGGCGGCAAGGGGGTCGTGCGGAGAAGATATGAGAAGAAGAAAGGGGTAGGGGTGCGATCGAAATTGGCATTTATCAAGAGAGAAGGGCCATGAAGGGGGATGAGGGGTGCACCTACACTGACGGGCACGTAGAAGGTACAAGAATAGAAAGAAAAAAATATAAAATATAATATTATTTTATAAAATAATAAAAAATATATCATATATATAATTAATAAATAAATAAAATATTTAAAAAATTAAAAAATATTTATTATTAAAAATTTTAATAATTATATACCGTAATTATCTATCCTGTGCATTGCACAGGTCTTCGACTAGTTTTAACTATGAAAACATTTGATGATGACCATCTTTTAATTATTCTCATATCGATAATTTCATTTAGTTCATGTATCCACTAAAATTAATTTAGTAATTTTTTTTATTTACACCAAAATGTAGAAGTGGGTTGAATTTTTTTCTTTTTAAATTAGAAATGGAATGGTAATTCAAATTATTTTTGTTGCTAATGTTCTTTTTATTATACCATAATTCATGTAATTCTTTTTTTTTACTATTCATGCCCTTTCTGACTTCTCGATTTTGTTGAAGACCTCATCCGATCGACAGCGGCAGCAGAGATTGGTGGCAGTGAACAACGGTGGTGGGATCGACGGTAGAGAACAATGGTGGTGGGATTGACAGCAGCCTCTTCTCCGATGAGTAATCATAAACCCTTTTTTTTCCTTCAAATCTTTGGTAAATGGGGATCGGCCCTCCGCCTCCTCCTCCTCCGATCGACCCCCTCCCCCCTCCGCCTCCTTCTCCGTCGTCTGGGACCTCCCTCTCTCTGCTCGGCTCCCTACCCCCTCTGCCTCCTCCTCCGATCTGCCCCCTCCCCCTCAGCCTCCTCCTCCTCCGCTCGGCTACCTCCTCCCTCCGCCTCCTCCTCGAAGTTGCGGGACAACCTCCCTTCTCCCTCCTCCTCCGATCGACCCCCTCCTCCTTCTGCCTCCTTCTCTGCTGTCCGGGACCTCCCTCTCTCCGCTCGGCTCCCTCCTCCCTCCTCCTCCACCGTCCGGGATGGTATGGATGAATTTTTTTTTTTTTAAGAATATTGTCTGCTGATTGGGAGTAGTGGATTAGTGATTCGAAAAACTAATAAAATCCAACTAGCCACTATGTGATTTGATTTTCTTTATTTTTTATTTTTTACTATTAAATTATAGACAGCTTGCTAATAATAATAAAAATATTATTTTTATTTTTTAATGATGTTTGATTTTTATATTTTTTATTTTTTTATTATTAAATTGCAGGCAGCTTGCTAATAATAATAAAAATAATATTTTTTTTATTTTTGTAATAATGTTTGATTTTTATATTAATTTTTTAATGATATTTAAAATTTTATAGGAAAACTCTATCGAATTTTTGGTAGAGTTTTTCTTAAACTTAGAAACCCGTTATATTAATTTCCGAATGGACATACATTATCCATTTTTGTTGGAAGTGACATTGCATTTTTGAATGGACTAGGTCCTTACCTTTCAATGTAAAAATGGAACTATAAGGGGTAGTACATGTTATATATTTAATAATTGCATGAAAAGCTAATATTCTTTGATAATAACACAGTTTGACAACATGAGTTTGGATTGGAGGTGGATGTATTCTAGGCTTAAGGATGGCCTATTAAATCAAGATTCTTGCAAGACTTAGGAGAATTTATTGGTTTTGCTAAAAGGCATCTAGAATGTATGGACGGGGACAAACTCAAGTGTCCATGTAATTTTCGTAAGTGTCAGAATCGTAGCTTTGTTGACGAGAATATGATTAGATATCATTTAATGAAGTATGGCTTTGTACTGAATTATTATCAATGTATTCTACATGGGGAAATCAGAAGAGTGAATGTTGAAGTTAATCAAAACATGCAATTTAGGATAGAAGTGCCTATTCCAGATGTTGAGACTACATCATCCAATGCATACCAGGAGATGGTAATGGATGTTACAGGTCCCGATTTCTTTTCAAATGATATGGAGGAACCTCCAAATCCATCAGCTCAAAAATTGTATGACATGTTAGAAGCTGCTGAACAGGAGGTATGGCCAGGTTGTGAAAACCATTCGCAGTTATCAACTGTCGTGAGGATATTGAACATAAAGGCAGAACATCATTTGTCTGAGAGATATTTTGATGACATCTGCCAATATTTGAAAGAAATGTTACCGGCTAATAATGTAATGACAGACAACTTCTACAACACAAAGAAGTTGGTCCAAGCCTTGGGACTACCAGTAGAGAAGATTCATTGCTGTAATAATGGATGTATGATATATTGGGACGAAGACAATGAATTAACAAGTTGTAAATTCTATGAGCATCCTATGTACAAGCAATGAAGAGGAGGATCTTATAAGCATAAAATCAATATTCCATATAAGACGATGTATTACTTTCCCCTCATGCCAAGGTTGCAAAGACTATATGTGTCGAATGCAATGGCGAAGAAAATTAGATGGCACGCTAAGCATGAGGCTGAAGAAGGGGTTATGCGTTATTGTTCAGACGCACCTACGTGGAAGCATTTCAATAAAACATATCATTATTTTGCATCAGATATTTGAAATGTAAGATTAGGATTGTGCACTAATGGGTTTCAACCATTTGGACAATCAGGTCAACAATATTCTTCTTGGCCTGTCATTGTCACTCCATACTACTTGCCCCCTTGGTTGTGTATGAAGGAGTATATGTTCTTAACTATAATTATTCCTGGTCTTCGAAGCCCAAAGAAGAATAATTTTCAAATGCATGTTGCACTTATGTGGATGATAAGTGATTTTCCTACATATTCAATGTTGTCAGGATGGAGTATTGCAGGTAGGACCGCTTATCTATATTGCATGATAGAGTTAGATGCATTTACTCTAACAAATGGTCATAAACAATCATGGTTTGATAATCACCGTAAGTTCTTACCTCCTAATCATTCATTCAGAAGGAACAAAATAGCTTTTAGAAAGAACAAAATAGTAATAAAAATAGCTCCACCCATTCTATCTAGTGCTGAGATTTTGAAAGGAATAAATGATTTGGGATTAATGAAGGTTACAGATCTGGGTGTAGATGAGACTAACTCCAACGTTACTAAGACTAGTGGTTGGAAGAAACAAAGCATTTTTTGAGATTTACCTTATTAGAGTACGAACCTCATTCGATACAACCTTGATGTTATGCATATCGAGAAAAATGTGTTTGAAAATATTTTCAACACGGTAATGAATGTTGAAGGAAAGACTAAGGACAATGCCAAATCAAGGGAAGATTTGAAGGAATTATGTCGTCGGCTTGAGTTGGAACAGAATGAGGCAACGAGAAAATATCCAAAGGCATGTTACACTCTGGACAAACAGTCAAAAGCAGTGTTGTGCGAGTGGCTTAAAAATTTGAGATTTCCAAATGGATATGTTTCAAACATGGGTAGATGTGTGGACATCCGAAAGTTGAAGCGGTTTGGGATGAAAAGTCATGATCGTCATGTTCTTATGCAAAGATTACTCTCCATAGCATTTCGTGAACTACTACCAGCAAATGTTTGGCAGGCATTGACAGAATTGAGTAATTTTTTTAGAGAGCTAACTTTGACTGTAATCCAAGAGGAAGACATGTTACAAATAAATGAAGAGATTTCTTTTATCATCTGTAAGCGGAGCATATATTGCCCCTAAGTTTCTTTGACTCTGTGGAGCATCTTCCTATGCATTTGGCTTATGAAGCATGGATTGCGGGTCCAATGCAATATCGATGGATGTATTCCTTTGAAAGGTAAATAGTTTAATTTTTTAATCTATATCTCATCATGTAAATAATTATAAAATTCGTTCAATGTGAATTTTATCATTGCAGGTACCTTAGAAAGTTAAAAAATAATATGCAAAATAAAGCCAAAGTTGGAGGTTCAATATGCAATGCTTACTTAGTTGAAGAAGCATCATCATTCTGTGCTCATTATTTCAAACCACATGTGAACACAAGGCATCGAAAGGTACCACGTAACGATAATGGTGGAGAAGTCGTAGAAGAGCATGAAGAAAATCTATCAATTTTTACACATTCTGGTAGGCCACTTGGTAGAGGAAAAGTTAGATATCTTATAGAAGATGAACATCTGGCTGCTTAAATGTATATCCTATTGAATTATCCAGAAGTGAAACCATACATTGAGTACGTCATTATAATATAGATTTATATTTTTTTGCATTGAATTATTTATAACCATCTATATTAATTTATTTTTTTATTATTTGAAGCATTTTTGTTGATGAGTTATGACATGTGCATCCACAAATCACTGAGACAGATGTTGATAAGAAACTAGAGTGTGAATTTATGATGTGGTTCTATAAATATGCACACGATCCCTCCAATAACATCTCAAACCAATTCTTAAAGGCTATTGCAAAGGGTCCATTAAAAAGTGTGATGACCTATAACGGCTACGTAGTAAATGACTATAAGTTTCACACTAAAAGTTATGATTCAGATAGGGCCATGATGAATAATAGTATACGCATAAAAGGTGTTAATTATAGTATTAATGACAGCGACTACTATGGATAGTTGATTGAAGTTATATACCTAGAGTATCCAAGATTACCAATCAAGAGAACTTTCTTGTTTAAATGTGATTGGTTTGATCCAACACCAAATTTGGGAATAAAGGTTCATCAACAATATAATCTTGTTGAAGTTAATCATAAGCAATTCTTTAATAGATATGAACCATTTGTTCTCACCATTCAAGCTGCTCAAGTCAGTTATACAATATATGCTAATTTAAGGCACAACAAGTCTAATTGGTGGCAGTTTTCAAAATAAAAACTAGGTCTATTGTGGAGCTTCCTGAAGTGAGGAAGACAACTATCCTATCACGTGATGCACCTTTTCAACAAGATGAAATGAAAGTTCCATCAATATAAATAGATGCTGATGATGCACAACAATCTTTGAATGATCCAAGTGGGACACTAATTGAAATTGATGATGAGGAGGTTGAGGATGAAGAGGAGCCTTAGCTTGACTCAAAAATTGATGATGAAGATGATGAAGATAGTGAATAACGGTATTCTTGATAATGTAATATTTAATTTTAATTTTTATTTTTATTTTTATGAATGAAGTTAGAAAACAATGGTATTATAAAATTATATTTCTTTTTTGCAGAATGAGAGGGATTGGTCGGAACGAAGGGTCTAGATCTGATAGAGGAAGGAGAATAGGATCTTCTAGGCTAGTCCTTCATACAGAGGGTGATGGCAATATGCATGGAGAACCATGTATATCAGCTGAGGTCGATGCTCTTTCATCTTCTACAGTATGATCATTATTACCATCTACTCCTACAGTTGTCTTATCCACTATTCCTACTAGTGGAGCACCCACAGTGGATGTTGGAGGCCCATCTACTATCCCGACACTATCTTCAGATACATTATCCCATGATCATCAAAATAGGAGACCAGTCATAACTACAGTCAATAATAAGTACTAATATTTTTAATTAAATTTTATATAATATTTAATTATTTTGTAGTGGTGCTAATCATTTGTACAATCTATTTCTTTTTTTAACAGGTTAGAACCATATGAGGTGTGTACTCGAAAGATAACATCAATTTCAAAGAAAAGCTGGATGATGATGGACATTGCTAGAAGACAATCTCTTAAGAAATAAAAAACATTTATTGGAAGAAATTTTAGGTAATAAATAATAACTTCAAATATAAGATATTAATGCTTGTCAGTAATTGGGTTAAAATAAGAATTAAATTTTTTAAATTATAAATATATTTTATTAATAATTTGTATGAAATGTATCCTTTTTAATAAAAATTTTCATACATCTTAGAATCATTTATGGTTGAAGCTGTTTGTGTTCCAATAGTCAAATGTTTGAAGTGTTTTTAACAAGTGTTTTGACTGCCTCTTAGTGAGGTGGGATTGTCCATATTTAAGAAAAAATTCTACCCAAATTTGATAAAATTATGTACTTATTAATTGATTTATTTTTTATTTATTTGTTTTACTGTAGAAGTATTTTGAGTGGGATGAGGTCATAACCTCAAAGATTCAGATAAGCTAGAGACATAAGGCTGGAGTGTGATATAGTGCCCTCATGCATTCCATGAGGAAGTTGAAAGAGAAGCCTATATATGTCTCTGATACTGCATGGCAAAAATGGAAGGAGGAATGGGCCAAACAAGATTTCAAAGCTCGTAGTGATCAATTTAAAGCAAATCATCTCAGCGAGACCGGTGGACCAGGATTTGGGATATCTCGCCATATAGGGGGCTCCATTTTCCATACACGACATGCTTAGAGATTTGTGAGTTAATTTTTTTATGTTTATTCATGTGTCCATTGATTTTAATGCAAGTTATTTAAATTTATAAATTTTTTCAACAAGAGAAGTATAGTAGAGAACCTCTCCCACATGAGCTATTCGAGGTGACCCATACTAGGAAGGCCAATGGTGAACTTGTTGATGGATGGGCAAAGACTGTTTATGTAAGTGAATAAGCATTTGAATTGATTATCTTTCAATATTTGCACTGTGAGATAAATTTTGAGGATAATATTTGATAATTGATATAATGCAGGATCGCTATAATATGCTTAAGGAGCAAATGTCTTAGCTACAAGAGGGATGCAGTGAGCATTTCTGCTATGGATGAAAGACAACTTTGGTATGAGGTTGTTGGGGAGGAGAAGAAGCATAGAGTATATGAAGTGGGTTCTCGGGCATTTGCTTTCTATCCTCATTCATCTTACGAATCATCCTCAGCTACATCATCTCGCATGCATTCAGAAGTATTGGAGGATGAGCTTCAAATGCTGAGAGAGAAATTGACAGAGCAGAATCAATAGCTGACTATTGCTATATTAAAGGAGCAAAATGAGGAGCGAAATAATAGAGAGCAGAGGTTGCAAGATCGAATGCACCAGATGGAGGAGATAATGCAATGGGTGATGAGCGCTCTAAGTTTATATCTCCAGATCTAGATACTCCACCAGATGATGTTGATGAAGATGATGATGATGATAATTAGATTTTAGATTTTTCTTTTACTAGACTATTTGATGTATTTGGATTTTAATGCTATATTATATCTATTAACAGTTAGTAAAATATACTTTTTATTGACATTTAGTAAAATATACTTTTTATCATATTTAGTTTTTCAAATTAAACATTGGATATAAAATATAGGATTAAATAAAAAATTTATAAATAAAAAAAAAATATTTTTTTTATTTCTATAAATTTAGAAATGGAATAGAAACGGAATTTCATTTTTGATTAGAAATGGATTAGCAATTGAACCTATTTTCATTTCTAAATAGAAACCAAAATAAATTCCATTTCAAATTAGAAACAAAAATATTTTCCATTGCTAATTTGAAATGGATAACATTTTCATTTTTATTTAGAAATAAAATTTTTATTTTTAATTAAAAATAAAATAGAAATAGAATATTTTATGTCTGTTTAGCAATGGAATCTTGATCCATTTCAAATTAGCAACAGTAATATTTTCATTTCACATTAGCAATGGAAAAGTATTTTGTTGCTAATTTGAAATAGAATTATTTTCATTGCAAATTTGAAACAGAAAGGATTCCGTTGCTAATCCATTTGTAAATTTAGAAACAGACACAAAATATCCATTTCTGATGATTTAGCAACGAGATAAATAGAAATAGAATTTTTTCATTTCTATTTCATTGCTAAATATATTTAGCAATGGAATTCACTTATTTAAAAATAGATTTTTTTATTTCTAATTTTAGTTTTTCTTGTAGTGGTTGATGGAGATTTCTTCCTTCATTTATTTGATTTGGAGTCCGAGGAAGAATGTAAGTTCATCCATCATACTTATCTTGAACTCCTCTTGCATGAGCTTAGTAAAGTCTTGATATAAAATTTTATTAGTAGACCTAAATATGATATCATCAACATAGGTTTATATTACTAAAATATCATCATGATTTTTTTTAATAAAAAGAGTAGTATCAATATTTCTTCTTAAAAATTTATTAAGTAAAATCTTACTTAGTCTTTCATACCAAGCTCTAGGTGCTTGTTTCAATCTATATAGTGCTTTGTTCAATTTGAAAATATGGTTAGGAAAGATATGATTTTCAAAGTTAGAAGGTTGTTCTATATATACTTCTTCAGTAGTATATCCATTTAGAAAAATACTTTTGATATCCATTTGAAATAAGTTAAAATTCATAAAGTAAGCATAAGCAAGCAAGAGTCTAATGACTTCTAATCTAGCAACTGATGCAAAGATTTCATCAAAATTAATTATCTTTTCTTGATTATATCCCTTTATTACCAATCTTGCTTTATTTCTAATTATATTTTTATTTTCATCCAACTTATTTATATATACCTATTTAGTATCAATTATGGGATGATTTATAGGTCTTGATATTAAGGTCCATACATTATTTCTCTTAAAATGATTAAACTCTTCTTACATTGCATTAATCAAATTATAGTTTTTTCCAGTTTCATCTATAATTTTAGGTTCAAAATATGAGATAAATGCAAAGTGATTACATACATCTCTAAGTGAAGAATGAGTTCTTACCCCATATGTAGGATCACCAATAGTTAGCTCTTTAGGATGATTGTGATCATACCTCCATTCTCTTGGAAGATCATTTGTATCTTAAAGTTGTTTTTATAGATTTTGTTGTTCTTCACCTTCATTCTCATATTTGTCCTCATTTTTTTTTTTTATTTTGGATTGTTGAGTCCTTTAGGGTGACCTCATTCATCCTTTCTATAAGAGAACCTGCATCATCAATACCTTCACTCTTCCTTAATGGAAGATCATTAGTCTCATCAAATACTACATGCATTGATTCTTCTACTACTTAAGTTCTTTTATTAAAAACTCTAAAGGCTTTACTAGAAGAAGAATAACTAAGAAGATAGCTTCATCAGATTTTGCATCAAATTTTTTTAATCTTTCTTTACCATTATTTAAAATAAAACATCGGCAACCAAAAATATGAAAATATATAATATTTGGTTTTCTTCCTTTTGAAAGTTCATAAGATATTTTCTTTAAAATGGGTCTAATTAGGGCATGGTTTAAAATATAACATGCCATTTTAATTGCTTCCACCCAAAAGTATCTTAGAAGATTATTTTCATTTAGCATGGTACAGGCCATTTCTTTAAGAGTTCTATTTTTTTTTTTTACTATCCCATTTTGTTGGGATATCTTAGATGCTGAAAATTTATGATCTATGCATTTTTCATCATAAATTATTTTAAAATCTTAGTTTTTAAATTTGATTTCATGATCACTTTGAATATTTTGAATTAAATTTTTTTTATTTATAATTTTTTGATAAAACTTTGAGAAAATATGAAATTTTTCATCCTTATGTGCTAAAAAAAAATTCATATAAAAAGTGAGAAATCATCGATAATTATAAAGCCATATCATTTTTCACTTAAGCTAGTAGTTCTTGTAGGTCCATATAAATCCATATGTAATAGTTCTAATGGCCTAAAAGTTGAAACTATATTTTTATATTTGAATAAAACTTTAGTTTGCTTACCTAGTTGGCATGCATCATAAATCTTATGTTTTTCAAAATTTAATTTGAGTAAGCTAGTAACTAACTCCTTTTTGATGAGTTTTGAAAGAGAATGCATAGTTATATATGTAAGCCTATGGTACCAAAGTCAACTAGTCTTATTAATTTTGGCATTCATGGCTACTAAACATTGCATGTTTATCATGAAAAAGATCATTCAAATCTACCATATAAATATTACCATGCCTATGCCTAACAATTATAATGCCATCATTATTGGAACTAGTTACAATGCATAATGAAGATTAAAAAATAACTTTATAATCTTTATCACAAAATTGACTAATGTTTAAAATATTATATTTAAGACTATCTACTAATAAAATATTTTCAATATATTTGGAGGGAGTGATATCAATGTTATCTATATCAATGATTTTTTCTTTGCCATTATCTCCAAAGGTGACCATCCCTTCATTCTTTGCATTGTGTGATGAATTGAGACTCATCACCAGTCATGTATCTTGAACACCCACTATCAAGATATCATTTTTTATTTATTCCTTCCTTGGGATGCAGGACAAACCTCATTTTCATGTGCCATAAGACACAAGTTGGCTTCTTCATTTTGGAGCTTGAGTCATCGCTATCACTCTATGTAGCCACCATAGCCTTTTTCTTGAGTTTCTTAGGGGCCTTCTTGAGTTGAGAATATTCAGATCTAAAGTACCCCAATTTCTTACATTCGTAGAACATAAGGGGCTGCTCTCATAGCATATAAGGAGCTGCTCTTTATTCTTCTTCTTGCTATGCTCTCCTTTTATTTGTGGCCTTCTCATTTCTTTTTTTCTTTTTTTCAAAAATCTCTTGAATTTTCTAGTGATGAGGGCCAATTCTTCATTTTGTTTATCATTTTCAGTTTGATCGAATTCCTCCTCTTATTGAGTAGTGGATTTGAGGGTGATTGTTTTCTTCCTCTTGACATCTTGTTCATGATGTTGTTTCATACTTAGCTCATGTGTCATGAATGGTCTTAGAAGCTCTTTCAAAGATAAGGCATTCAAATCCTTTGCTTCTTGAATTATGGTGACCTTGGCTTTCCAAGTTCTTCGTAGAGATCTAAGAATCTTTCTTATAAGATTACTATTATAGTAGGATTTATCAAGACTCTTAAGATCATTTATAATATCTGTAAAGTGAGTAAATATTTCAGTTATTGATTCATCATGCTCTATTTTAAAGAGTTCATATTTATACATAAGCATGTTGATTTTTGACTCTTTAACTTGGTTGGTACCTTGATGAGTCACTTCTAACCTATCCCATATTTCTTTAGCTGATATACAAGTTGAAATACAATTAAATTTATTTTCATCTAATGCATAATATAAAATATTAATGGTTTTAGCATTGAACTGAGCCATTTTCTTATCGACCTCATCCCATTCCTTTTTGGGTTTGGTTGATTCCACGCTATCAATTAATTTAGTGGGTATATGTAGTCCATTTACTATGATACTCCACATATTATAGTTGAGAGCTTAAATGAAGATTTTTATCCAAGTTTTTCAATAGGTGTAATTCGATTCATTAAAAAGTAAAGGTTAGTTTGTGGACTTTTTCTTAGGTAGTGAAGCACCTACTTGAGTTGCTATTAATCTTTGGCTTTAGATGGCTAAATCAAGAAGAGCTAGAATACCAGACTCTGATACTACTTATTGCCCAGCTATGCAACCCAAGAGAGGAGGGTGAATTAGATTTTTAAAAATTTTAAGTAAAGTGTGAATGACAAAGATTATAAAAAAGTAAAGAAGCAATGTGCAGTGGCTATTATGAGCTAAGTAAAGAAATAAAAAGTAAGTATATAAGAGAATAAAATAATGATGAATCAACACACTACAAACAAGCAAGATTTATAGTGGTTCGATGCCAACCTTATACCTACATCCACTTCCCAAGCTCTTACTTGAAAATTTAAATTCACTAAACATATTCAAAATAAATACAATATCGGTAACCTCTAATCCTAGCTATTTCAAATTAGAACACTTATTTTTCAGGTACAAGGCAATCCAGTATACTCTGATTTAAGGTTTGGATCAATCTTTCCAAGTTTTGGAATTCCCAAAACTTAAAATAAAATAATAAAATTAGAATACAAGTATAATAATAATGAAATACAAGATTAACTTCTTTAATAAGTATAATAGAACTTTAAATATACTTTACATAAGAATGAAGGCTTGAATAAACTTTGGAGAGATGGTTGAGCATGAATTGAATGCTTTTTTACTTGAAAGAAAGTTTTTCACTAGGGCTGAATATGTGCTTATTTTTTTTATGTTTTTCTTCCATTTGAATGCTTTTATATCTTCATTGAGTGCTAGAGAGTGAACAACACCCATTTGTAGCTGTTGGAGAGCTATTAATGAGTATTAAATATAATCAAAATGGACTGAAAAACTATCTGTTATAAAAAATTTTCATCGCAGAGGTTGATCCTAAGATCGTCCTCTGGCCCCTCTATAGTAGAAATAGAAAAGCCAAGTTTTTATATTCTAGCCTACAGAACAATAGAGGTCGACCTTAGGGTCATCTCTTTTGAGCGCGCCAGCCAAAAAATGGCATGCCAATCAATCCATTTCAATAGAGGTTAACCTAAGGGTCGATCCTTTTACTTAAACTTGATTTTTTTTCTATTTTTAACTTTCAAAAATTATGAAATTACCTTTAAAAGATCAAAATTCTTCTCTACTTGCTCTTGAGGCTTCCAAAAATTATTTTTTTAATTTTTAATTTGATAAAATTATGATTTTATCCTTCTTCAATCTTCTTAAATAAACTTAAAAATTTTTATAAAACCTAAAATGCATAATTATTTTTTTTCAAGCCAAACATCATTAGTACTTTTCTTAAATATTTTATAGTCATTAAAATCAATTTTTGGAGCAACAATCTTTTTCTTTTTGATGATGACAAAATATTTGAGCATAAGAAAAAATATAATATGTATGAAGCAATTGAGTAAAAGAACAGCCATTAAGAATTTCATAATTTAAAATACAATAGTGTACAAGAGTATTCAATTTTGATGCAAATTATTTGACTAGTTATCTTAGCACTTTTTAGAAGAGAAGTTTGCAAGACATTAGTTTTATGAAGAAAATTTTAAGACATATAAGATAAAGATGCTTAAGCCATTATATTGAGCAGAATTTTAAAATTTGCCAAGATAATTGAGACAAATTTGAAATTTTGCATTCTAAATAATTTGTTTTGAAATTTATAATTTGAACATTTTGTTTGAAATTTATCTTTTTAAATAATTTGCTTATTACCACTTGGATTATCCCAATCTACGTACATAGACACTATGCTAAAAAGGTTCCACATAAAAAATTTCAAAAAGAGCTATCTATCGATAGGCTATGAAATTACTCTCTCTAAGAAGGATTGTCCAACAACTCCTGAAGAGAAAGAATGTATGAGTAGAATACCATATATCTTGACAGTGGGATCTATCATGTATGTCATAACATGTCCAAGATCAGATATGGTATACTCACTAAAGATAGTCAGTAGATATTAGTCTGATGTGTGTGTGTATATATTTATATCTATGTGTGTATTTACATGTTTAAATATGTATATGTATGTATGTATATGTATAAATATTTATTTATTTACATATTTCTATTTCATTTAGAAGTTTACTACGTGAATTGAACTAAATTGGTCCTTATCCATTGGTGTGTTTTGTTTCTATTCTTCCTATCGCTATCCTCTTTATTTTTGATTTGAAAGCATCTTTTTCTATGAGAGAAAGTCTTACCCCCACGATAATTATGCAGATTGAATATTTGGGATGTTCATAGTTCAAACTCGGACCACTGTACTATAAGTATCTAGACTAGATCCGATTACTCAAGATGCATTAATTAAGATGAGGAACTAGAGTCTTTGATTTCTAAGCTTATGGGAACTTAGAATCTTTGTTTGCCAGCCAGAGGGGTATGACCTTAGCGATAATACATGGTTTACCTTTTTATAGAAATTAGAATTTTCTTAAGTAGAAACAAAGAAGAATGTTTTCACATCAGAACTAACATGGTTAAGTTCCACCATACATCCCTTCTTTCTTTTCCTCTAAGTTCTGCTTCACTTCAAGCACATCTAAACCCTAGAAGACCTTGGTAAACTAGCTTGATCTTCTCTATCAAGGATGGAAATACTATTAAGGGTTTATAAACAAACCCAAATTGTTACCATTGGGACCCTAGATTTACTAGGTTAGTTCCATAATTTTGCTAGCTTTCACCCTTCTATTATAGAAACCCTAGAGGTCCTTGCTTTCGTGAACTCAAATGTCTAAAATTTGGAAATATTTAGCTTTTTCAAACTAGATATCACATCATTCTTATCTATTCAAGATATGTCGATCCAAATCCATGATTCTAATGAGCACATTCGAGTCCAAACTTGGCATATCTACATAAGACCAAGCAATAACTTTGATGGTGCTATGAGATCTTATTACATTTCTAGATAAAATGAGATTCCAATTTGGGTCATCTTCAAGTTGTCAGGTTTCTCCCAACGTTCAAACTTTTGATGTTTTCATGAGAAAATATAACTATCATTTTGTGAGAACTGGCTCTTTTGGCGTGAAGTCGGCAAATCCCATTAACTTCACTGGAGCTCAAAAAAAATATATTCAGAATAAGAGAATTTAATCTGCTACTCGATCTTCATACATGGGAACTGATAAGGCTATCGGAGAACCAAAGGAGAGTCGTGCATTGGTGGAGGAATGGCCAAAGACCAATTATTCGGATATGTTGGTGAATAGTTAGATTTATCCACCTTGAACCAATCTTATTCCTTCCTTTTCCCTTCTCTATTTAAACCCCTCTTTTTTGATGGATCCCCCATCAAAATCCCTTTCCCTCTTCCTTCTCCCTCACCTCCGGTAGCCATGGATTGCTGCATTTAGTTCGCCATCATTCGAAACTCTATTACTATCGCCTGAGACCCCCTTCTTTCTTATTTTTTTTATTTCTTCTATTTCAGAAGCTTTGGATGTGATTGCTCAAAATCTACTCCATCGACCGTGAACCATCCTAGCTGCCACACCACCACCACCACCGTCAACCCCCACTCCTTTCTTTCTTATGAAGGTTATGGGAAGAATCCTATTAGTGCTTATTTATGGCCATGGGAAGAACACTGTTAGAATTCATTTATGGCCATAGGAAAGAGAGCCAGAGAATAAAAAAAGAGAAGAGGGAAAGAAAGAGAGAGAGAGAGGAGAAGAAGAAGAAAGAGAGAGAGAGAGAGAGAGAGAGAGAGAGAGAGAGAGAGAGAGAAAGAAGAAGAAGGAAAAAAAGGAGGTAGATTAAAAAAATTTAGATTATATTGGAGCAGGGCTTCAGGTTCGCTAAAGTTTTTCATACTAGAGAGCTGATTTGGATTGGATCGACCAAGATCATAGATTAACCTACAAGAAAAGGTTCAAGAATCGGTAGGGTACCCTCCAGTTTAGGATCCTTCGATGCTTAGGTCAACTGAAGCCTTGTCAACAGATAGTAGAAATGAAAAATAGAAAGGCAATATAAGGATTTTAGTACAGAGAAATTTTGATCTTCCTTCAGTGAAGAAGTCGAGAGTAGATTTTAGTAGAGTTTTGACTCTGTGAATCTTGTGCTTGAGCTTGCCTTTAGAAGGATACCCTGTCTCTCTATTTATAGAGGGCTTTGCTTAGGCCTTAAGAGAGTTTGTTAGGCTATTAGTTGGTTATAATAGAGCGGCTAGCTGAATAGCAGTTATTGGCCATTTGCTTTGATGGTGATTAGCTGTATTGTGGTTGGAGGATAACTGTAACTTGATTGTAGAGCGATTGAGAACAATCAAATTTTTAGATCATGTCGAGATCGATTTTTTATCGATCTTGCTGTGTGGCGAGGTCGGTGTTTTGCTGATCTTAGTATGAGTTTAGAAGGTGCCTCTTATAGGATGTGACATTGATATTTCACCAATCTCAGGATGAAGGGTCTGGTGACAAACTGATCCTGTGGTCACGCTGGTGGGTTACTGCAGCCAAGATTGGTATAAACCTGATCTTTTGTGGAAGTAAGACTGTAGCCAATTTTCAGAGTAGTAAGGTACTGATTTGATTCTATGTTGCCATCAAGAGGCCAATTAAATACCATCCCCAATTCTCAGTGAGCCAGAATATTATTGAGGGTGGTGATGTATCGATCTAGATGCTGTTGTCATCGATAGATTATCGATGTAGTTCGATTAAGTTAATATACCATCTGAATGCGGTACAGATCTGATTGGACTCTAGGTCGGTACTATAGCGACCTGCAATCAATATTTGTTGTCTTTTAGCAATCTTTTGGAGTAATGATCTCTTTGATGATGTCATATGGCTAGTGATGATTGTCCATACCAATAGTTGCCTCCTACTTTTCGAACTCAGAGTAGAGCTTCTATGACGAGTGCAGAAAGTAGCTTTTCAAAGGATTATTAGTTAATTTCTTTCATCGAGAATCATGCCATAAGGCCACCAGATTTAATTTTTTTAATTGTTTGAAGTGATGCATAGCCTCATTTAGAGAATTTTTATCATATCCACCATACCTGACATTTAAGGAAGCATGGAGGAGCATGAAATCATCATTGGCTATTCTACTATAATCTAGACAACATGAGGCACGTGTCGTTCATCTGTTGGCTAGCTGAACTGCCACACAAATCAAGCTTACATGGCTTAATCAAAATGGATGTGCTGAAATGGCCTTTCTGTGGTCTCTCTGGATGATTGACAAGTGGCCTAAATCCAATGGTAAACAAATTAATCTGGATCGTTGCTTACCCTTATATATAAGATATTTGTCCATTCCACTATCATTTTACTATTTTCTCTCTAGAGCAGGGGTTTTGCTGTCGAGTTTCTGGAAGTTTTCATGCACCCAGATAGTTGAAGAAGAAGGTAGTTCTGGTGGTCGCCGAAGCTTGAGGGCTGCCAGAGTTCACAAAGAAGGCTTCCTTTTTTCTTAGATAGATTTCTTCCTCTCCTTTGCAGGTTTAGGGTTCCCTCTTCTTTGAGTTCCTTCTTCTATTTTCTTTTTCTCCCTCCCTCTTCATTTCCTTTGCTCTTCTTTCTCCATCATGTCTTCCCAAGAGAGTACCTCTCTTGGTGGTAGTAGAAGGGGGGAGATAGTCTCAGGTGGCCTTGACATTTGGACCATCCAACCCCGATTGGCCATTGAGGTGGATAATCCATCTCAGGCAATCGCCGAGGCCAGCACCTTTGGCTAGATGGTTCAGAGTCTTCGATGAGGGAATTTTTGGACTATTTTAGCATGGGTACTGAGCCTTCGATTTTGATAGATGTCGATCTAGAAAAGCTTAGAGAGAAGTATTTTATCCCTAAGAATTTTCAGCTCATAGCTTCCAGCCCAAGTGATCGTGTCACACAACATCCTGAGGGTTGTGTAGCCTTTTATGATGAAGCACTATAGTCCGGGCTGCACTTTCCTCTTCACCCTTTTATTTGCAATGTCCTAGACTTCTACGAGTTTCAGCCGATCCAAGTCACTCCTAATGCTATTAGGATCATCTTGGTTTTCATCATTTATTATAGTTTTGCTGCTACAGAACTTAGGACTTCTTTTTTTAGGGCATCTTTTATCTTAAAAAATATATTCCATGAAAAAAATTGGTGGTACTTTTCATCTCGACCTAATTATAAATTTGGCCTTAGCCTTCCTCGAAACCTGCTGAGGTTCCAATTATCAAGGTCATTTCATTAGAGGATGATTTGGAAGCTGCTTCTGGAAAAGCTCCTCAAGCGAATGTCTGATCTTTGTACTTCTTTCTTCTTCTTTTTTATCTTTGTAACTTTTTATGTCAGCCTAGTTCAGGCTTTCTTTGTAAAAACTTCTTTTTTAATGAAATGAAGATCTCATTTTCTCATTACTATCAATGTATGTGTGACGTTGGATTTTTTCGATCTAGTGTGAATCATCATAAAGCTTTGTAATTTCTTTTCAGAAATTCTTCTAGGTCATAACAACTAATCTTTTGAAGGAAAAATTCTAATTTTTTGGATAAGGTTCGTTCAAATTTTGATTGGATCAAGAGAGATATTTTAAAAATTTCTCATTTGAATTCAAATCAGATCTGAGATATTTTAGTTCTAATTTTATTGATCTAATAAAATAAAATAAAAAAAATTAAATTAGATTTAATTTTATACCTTTTGTTGGGTAATCAGATTATCCTATGATGATCCTACCAATTGCCTGAGGTTCTGGATCTAGCCACGCAAGTGCCTGACCTCTATCGGTATCCACTCGGATTAGATCTAGAGATCTTCTTCTTCTTTGTCATCTCTCCAAATATCATATCTGGATCTAATTTAGAGAATCTTCAAAACTCTTTTGAAGATCTAGAATCGTCTCTTGTAGTAGTGCTGCCTTCTTCCTTTCTCATCACCTTTCTCTTACCTGGATCACACCAAACTAGATCCCAAATCTTCTTGGACGTGGAGAGGAGAGAGGGGACCTAAAGATGGCATGAAGGAGAGAGAGGGGCAGCCTCCCTGCTGTGGGTGATTCTCTTCAAAGCTAGGCGTAGATAGGGTTTATATAGACCCTGCTATGCCATGCAGTGCCACATCATCCCGACCAATCATGTCACTTCGTGCAATCAGATCTAAATCGATTGGTGGGATGACATCATCTGATCTAATTAGATGAGAGCCCCCTTAAATCATCCTTAGGTGGTGCCAAGAATGGTCAAAGTAGAGTCCCTTGGCGCCTCCTAAGTTGATTCCAAGAAGCAACCTAGAGTCCCATCTGTATGGGACTCCAGGCGTCCCTACCCTTGGGCGCAGCCTCCCTAGGCATGCACCCCCTCGTTTTCATTTTCTAGCAAGGGGACAAGCCCCTATTTGCTCTCCTATGGGTGCATGACACACGGGCAGATGTCTAAGTATCAAAGGTCAACGTTTGACCAAAGTTAAAAGACAAGAATTAGTAGATGATGGAAAATGGCAGCTGTTGTCTCCAAATTATCTCATAAATTAAGACAATCCTTTTTTGATCTGGATAAGCACCAATCAGACCAAGTAAAGGTACTTGAGTGAGCACAAGCATATTTAACTCAGTCGAGACAACTTTTAATGATAATTGAAGAAGAACATTAGGCTCAATCGTGTGCTAGCACGATTTTTTTGAACCTAATTGACTCTAATTCAAATCAATTGAACTGGATTAGCTTAATTGATGATATCTAGATCTAAATTCTTATTTGTGTGATCCAGTTAGGTTTAGTTCTGTATGGTAATGGGATATGTCGTGATCTCTATCATCGATATCATCGAAACATCTTTTGATGGATCAGAACTCTTCTGATTCATACAACTAGAATGATCGATCACCTAAATCATTCTAATTGCTCCCAAAATCCATCAGTGACACCTAACAGTATACGGTGGCAACCCATCAAAACTGAAAATGAACCTCTTGGTGCAGCTACTTGTGTGATTAAGTTCTTCTATTTTGAGTCCCAATCAGATCAGATTAGGGTTAAGGTGAACTCGTCAAACCCTAATTCTTGTCATATGATTTAATCATTCGATTCAAGTCTGATGTGAAAATCTTAATAGAAACTCTTTCTATTATTTCACTCTACCATGGCCAGGCTTATGGACTTGATTCTCATGATCATCATAGGGCTGCTCCTCATCTACCGAGGTAGATAGATTTTCTTTTGGTGCAATCCAATTTCTACAATGAACATGCTATAGCCAACATATACCTAAGGCTTTCAAATGGCTAGAAGATCGAGTCATGATGTAGTCAAACTATAACACCCTCAAGGTGAACTACTGATGCACCTCAGATCAAAGAATCAGACACACCACTACAGCTTCGAATCAGTCATCGACGAGAAGGTAGACTTCCTTATGACTGCTCGAGGTGGTCATGCTCAGTGCCCTCGTTCTCTAATGAGTACCTGTACTCTCGCTTCGGTGTCTCTACACTATAGACTCAAGACTCATCTACTATAAAGAAGCGATTGTATACCAACCTTTCGAATCAATTACCATCCTCATGATGATCCTATGGTCAGGAGCATTTTATGAGTTAATAATAAAAATTCATGTCTTAAATTTTCAACTCTTAAGAATATAAATTATCATTACCATTAACTCAAGAGATGTATCACAGACACTAAATACATAATTATGATAGAAAAAAATTCATTTGATTATTTATAGTTAAAATTATAATTTTGCTCCTAAAAGTGTATTACAAGTGTCAACCAATTTTGGCTTCTAGGGCACACATATCTAACAAACTTTCACTTGATCTAAAGCCAATTGGCTACAAATCTAAGTTTCATCTTCTCAAGGTGGGCTTCGATCTTCTGCTAGCTTAACGACTTTGTGAGTGGGTCCACCGCATTGTCTACGGAATCGACTCTCTTGACCTCGACATAATCCTTCTCGAGGTAATCGTGCATAAGGTGGTATCGCCGCTCGATGTGCTTGGATTTCTGATGAGACCTTGGCTCCTTAGCAAGGACTATGATGCCATTATTATTGCAGTATAGAGGAATGGCATCTGATGGCATCACTCCAATCTCTATGGTAAACTTCTTATACCAGAATGCCTCCTTCGTAGCTTCTGATGCAGCGATGTATTCTGCTTCCATGGTGGAATCCGCTATCATAGTCTGCTTGGAACTCTTCCAACTGACAACACCACCATTATACACAAACAAACTCTCAGATGTTGACTTTCGATCATCTATATCAGACATAAAATCCGAGTCTATATATCCCTAGACTTGGAGTTCTCCATTATCAAAAATCAACAACATATCCTTAGTTCTTCTCAAGTACTTAAGGATACATTTCACAGAAGTCCAGTATTCTTCATCTAGATTCGATTGATATCTGCTCGTGATACTCACAACATGGGCTATATCAGGTCATATAGATAACATGGCATACATGAGGCTCTCTATTGCTAAAGCTAAGGGATCTTGCTCGTGCGTTCTATTTCCTCAAGTGTGCTAGGGCACATCTTTTTAGAAAGATGAATGGCATGTCTGAAGAGTACTAATCCCCTCTTAGAGTTTCTCATGCTAAACATCTTTAGCATTTCCTCTATGTACATCTTCTGTGAAAGTCCTAGCATCCTATTCGATCTATCTCTATAGACCTTAATTCCTAAAATAAAGAATGCTTCTCCTAGGTCTTTCATGGAGAATTCTTTAGATAACCATATTTTAACTGCGGTCAACATGAAAATATCATTTTCAATAAGGAGGATATCATCCACATACAATACGATGAAGACAACAGTGCTCCCACTAACCTTTTTGAAGACACATGATTTTTTCTCGTTCTTGATGAAATTAAATAATTTGATCACATCATTGAAATGAGTATTCCAGCTTCGAGATGCTTGCTTAAGTCCATATATGGATGTTTGTAGCTTGCATATCTTATGATCAGCATCACTAGATATGAAACCTAGCGGCTGTTCCATATAGATATCTTCCTCAAGATATCCATTTAAGAATGCCATTTTCATGTCCATTTGCCATATTTCATAATCAAAATAGACTGCAACAGCAAGCAATGTGTGGATGGATTTTAGCATAGCTACTGACGAAAAGGTATCCTGATAGTCAATGCCTTTGCGTTAACTATATCCTTTTGCCACTAATCTAGCTTTGAATGTCTCTACATTCCTATCTACACCAATCTTTCTCTTATAGATCCATTTACACCCAATAGGTACTATATCTTCTGATGGATCTACCAAGGTCCAGACTTGGTTTGAGTGCATCGAGTCAATTTCTGACTTCATTGCCTCTAACCATTTCTTAGAGTTGATATCTGATATTACCTCGTTATAGATTTTGGGATCATCACCATGAACCCCATTACCTACGAGGAATATTTTCTTTTACTTTCTTTGAAATAGTACCTAAGTATGTCTCAGAGGGATGGGAAACTCTTTCTGATCTACGAGGTGGAGGAGGTAGTGATTGTATTGGTTCAACCTGATTTGGTTCTATTTGGTCCTTAGCTCATTGCTCTTGTGAGACTTTCTCATCGAGCTTGATCTTCTTTCCAATGCTGCTATCTTGAATAAACTATTTTTCAAGAAAGATGGCATGTCGACTCACAATCACATTATAATCTTCTAAAATATAGAAATAATATCCTAATGACTCTTTAGGATATCCTATAAATCGAGCTCTAAAGGACCTAAAGTCTAACTTGTCTGCTTGTTATCTTTTGACATGAGCTAGACAATCCCAAATTCTGAGATGACTTAGACTTGGTTTCTTACCATACCATATCTCATACGGTGTGGTAGAAATGATTTTAGAAGGAATCCTATTCAGTAAATATATTATAGTTAACAAACAGTATCTTCAAAAAAAATAGGAAGGTCTGTTAAGCTCATCATGGATCGAACCATATCTAATAGGATCCAGTTCCTCCATTCTGAGACCCTGTTGAGTTGAGATGTTTCAGGTGGAGTCCATTGAGAGACTATGCCATTTTCTTTGAGATAGTCCAAAAATTTTTGACTAAAGTATTCACCTCCTCGATCTGATTAAAGAATCTTAATGAATTTTTCAGTTTACTTTTCTACTTCATGTCTAAATTCCTTAAATTTTTCAAAAGCTTCAGACTTGTGTCTTATAAGATACACATACCTATACCTAAATAAATCATCGATAAAAATTATGAAGTAAACAAAGTTGCCTCTAACTGATACATCAAATGGGCCACATACATCACTATGTACTAGGGCAAGAAGATCCGGCTCAATCATGTGCTAGCATGATTTTCTTGAACCTAATTGAATCTAATTCAAATCAATTGAACTGGATTAGTCCAATTGATAATATCCAGATCTAAACTCTTGTTTGTGTGACCTAATTAGATTCAATTCTATATGATAATGGGATATGTCGTGATCTCTATCATCGACATCATTGAAATACCTTTCGATGGATCAAAACTCTTTTGATTCATACAACTAGAATGATAGATCATCTAAATCATTCTAATTGCTTCCAAAATCCATCAGTGATACCTAGCAGTTTATGGTGGCAACCCATCAAAACTAAAAATGAACCTCTCGGTGCAGCTACCTGTGTGATTAAGTTCTTCTATTTTGAGCCCCAATCAGATTAGGATTAAGGTGAACTCGTTAAATCCTAATTCTTGTCATATAATTTAATCATTCGATTCAAGTCTGATGTGAAAATCTTAATAGAAACTCTTTCTATTATTTCACTCTACCATGGCCATGGGCTTATGGACTTGATTCTCATGATCATCATAGGACTGCTCTTCATCTACCGAGGTAGATAGATTTTCTCTTGGTGCAATCCAATACCTACATGAACATGCTATAGCCAACATATACCTAAGGCTTTCGAATGGCTAGAAGATCGAGTCATGGTGTAGTCAAACTATAACACCCTCAAGGTGAACTGCCGATGCACCTCAGATAAAAAATTCAGACACACCACTGCAACTTCGAGTCAGTCATCGATGAGAAGGTAGACTTTCTTATGACTGCTCGAGGTGGTCATGCTCAGTGCCCTCGTTCTCTAACGAGTATCTATACTCTCGCTCTGGTATCTCTACACTATAGACTCAAGACTCATCTACTATAAAGAAGCGATTGTACACTAACCTTTCAGATCAATCACCATCCTTATGATGATCCTATGGTCAGGAGCATTTTATGAGTTAATCATGAAAATTCATATCTTAAATTTTTAACTCTTGAAAATATGAATTATCATTATCATTAACTTAAGGGATGTATCACAGATACTAAATACACATTTATGATAGAAAATAATTTATTTTATTATTTATAGTCAAAATTATAATTTTGCCCCTAGAAGTGTATTGCAAGTGTCAGCCAATTCTGACTTCTAGGGCACACATATCTAACATCTTTATCAATTGACTTTGGTGAAGTACCGATGCAATGGGTATATATATGTAGAAAATCATTCCCTTCAATTGGTTGAACCTTTTTAAATAAAACTGAGTAGAAGTTTAGGGGCACCTTCACTTGAGTTTGGAGTTTGCAACAGTCTAATTGATTGCCTTCCTATTTTTCCATTTTAATATTCATAGATGTTCACAACAACTCCAACCCAAAGGTCAAAAGTATATAATCTCAGAACAATGTCAATATAGAGATCGGTATATTGATGAAGATTCAAAATAATATCAATCCAGAGATCAGTATTTACCAGAGGTCTAGGATAATGTTGATCTGGAGATAGGTATTAATAGAATTCCAAGATAACTTTGATTCGAAGATCGATAATTAAAAGAAATCTAATATAACATCGATCTGAAGATTGATATTTAACAAAAATATAATATAATATCGATTCAAAGATTGATATTTAATAGAAATCCAATATAACATCGATCCAAGGATCGATATTTAGCAGAAATCCAAGATGACATTAATCAGAAGATCGATAATTAGCAAAAATTCAAGATAACGTTGATCTAGAGATCAATATTTAATAGAAATCTAAGATAACGTGAATTCGGAGATTGCTATATAATAAAAATACAAAATAACATCAATTCGAAGATTGGTATTTAGTAAAAATCTAAGATGACATCGATTCGAAGATCAGTATTTAATAGAAATCTAAGATAACATCGATCCGAAGATCGATATTTAGCAAAAATCTAGGATGACATTGATCCAAAGATTGGTATAGGGGAGATCTTATCTTCTTTTGTATCCTTCGAGGCTTTACCAACCTGAAGATTGATTTTTAAGATAGAGGAGGTCTTCTCTTCTAGGCCCTTTGGGGCTTTACTGATCTGGAGATCGATTTTTAAGATAGTGGAGATCTTATCTCTTGGGCCCTTTGGGGCTTTACCGATCTGGAGATCAAATTTTAAGATAGTGGAGATTTTATCTCCTAGGCCCTTTAGAGCTTTATCGATCTGGAGTTCGATTTTTAAGTTAGAAAAGATCTTATCTCCTAGGCCCTTCGGGGCTTTACCAATCCAAAGATTGATTTTTGAGATAAAGGAGATCTTATCTCTTGGGCTTTTAAAAGCTTTACCGATCTGGTGATCGATTTTTAAGATAGTAGAGATCTTATCTCCTTTTATGCCCTCTGGGGCTTTATCGATTCGGAGATCGATTTTTTACCGGGATGGTCAAGAGAATTTGATATTTTGGAGAAGTCTTCAACGAGATAAGATTTTCAGAATTTACTGATGGTACACTCTGAGATTATCAGCATTTCATCTTTTCGAAATACTTGAACCATCTAAGTTCTCAATTATGTATGCTCCTGGATGTATTATTTCAGTAATTCGATGCGACCCTTTCCAATTTGGGGCAAGCTTTTCCTATTCCAGAGGTTTTGAAACTTCAACTCGTCGGAGAATCAAATCATCTTTATGGAAGATTTTTGGCTTTACTCTAGAGTTGTAATATCTGGCCACTTTTTGTTTGTATGTAGCTATTCATATTTGAGCCCTTTCTCTAGTTTCTTCCAGCAGGTCCAGTTCAGTTCTCAACCGATTTGAATTACTTTCCTCATGAAAGTTTTCTCCTCTTGGTGTTGGAAGATTGATTTCCATAAGTATCACTACCTCTAATCCAAACATAAGCTTGAAAGATATTTTCTTGTCGGTCATCTAGGAGTGGTTCTATAAGCCTATAAAATATGATATAATTCATCCGTCCAGAGACCTTTGGCTTCAGTGAGCCTGATTTTTAGACCTTGAAGGATTATCCTATTTGTGACCACAGCTTTCCCATTAGATTGTGGATGCACTACTGAGGTCAATTTGTAGTTGATATGTAGTTCAACATAGAATTCTTTGAATTTTGCATTGTCAAATTGCTTTCCATTATCAATGATGATTACTCGAGAGAGTCCAAAATGGTAGATGATTGACTTCTAAATGAAGTCTTACATCTTTTTCTCAATAATTTATGCTAGTGATTCAATCTTTATCCATTTGGTGAAGTAATCAATAGTAACTATCAAAAACTTTTTTTATTCTATTGCCATGAAGATCGGTCCAAGAATATCCATCCTCCAAATGGTGAAAGGCCAAGGAGCTATAATAGATATGAGTTCAGTAGCTGGTTAGTGTTGAATATTTGCATATCTCTAGCATTCATCATATTTATTGATGAGGTCAATAGCATCTTTTTGTATGATTGGCCAATAATAGCCCTGTCGAATTACTTTATATACCAAGGACCTGCCCCCCAAGTGATTGCCATAGATTTTTTTATGAACCTCCCAAAGAGCATAATCAACCTCCGAGGGCTTTAGGCACCGGAGCAAAGGAAAAGAAAATGATCTCTTATAGAGTTTTTCATCCAGAATGACATACCATGGAGCTTATCTCTTGATTTTTCTTACATCAGCAGGATCATCGGGCAGTATTCTTTTGTCCAAATAGTCTATCAAAGGATTTATCCAGCTCAATTCATGATTCACTGAAGTAATCATTAGAACTTCCATGCTGGATTTCTCGAGGACTTCAATGAATACTTTCTGATTGAGGTCAAAAAATCTCGATGTGGCAAGATGTGAAAGGCACTTGCTTGGGCATTTTTTGATCTCAACATTTGAATGATTTTAAAGTCATCAAAATTTTTCAATAATTTTATTGCATTATGTAAATATTGAGACATAATAGAGTCTTTGGCTTCGTAATGACCTCGTACCTATTCAGTGACAAGCTGAGAGTCTATGAAGACCTTGAGCTTCTTAATATTGAGCTCTCTTATAATTTTGAGTTATGTAATGAGGGCTTTATATTCGACTCTATTATTAGAGGTTTTGAAACTGAACCTTAGAGTGTGTTTAGCGACAGCTCCATTTTGGACTAGCCAAAATCAAGCCGGCACCACACTCTTGCATAGGCATTTGAGGCTCTATCCATATATTAGAGTCAATAGGATTCTCTAGTAGTTTTTCTCTGGATTTTTGGGATTAAATTTTCTTCAGATATTGAACATTCTACTATAAAGTTAGCCAGCACCTAAGCTTTCATAAAAGGTTTGGATCAATAGCAGATATCAAATTTACTAAGTTTAATGGCCCATTTGGCTAATTGGCCGGATGTGATAGGTCATTGAAGGACTGATCTTAGTGGTTGATCTATCAAGATGTTAATAGAGTGAGCCTGGAAGTATGGTCGAAGCCATTTGGTGGTTGTGATAAAAAAATAGATCATTTTTTTAATTCTAGAATATCGAAATTCTGCATCTCGTAATAATTTGCTGATGTAATAGATGGATCTATGTATCCCTGCATCATCTTGGGCTAGAATTAAGCTAACAGCGTCAGGTCAAATAGAAAGATATATGAATAAATCTTCATCTTTGATTGGTTTTGAAAGTAGTGTGGCTGAGCCGAGATTTGCCTTGAGCTTATCAAAGATGGATTGGCATTCCTCTAACCACCTGAAATCTTTGATTTGCTTTAGGATTTTAGAGAATGGAAGGCATTTTTTGGCTAACCTAGATATGAATCTGCTGAGTGACGCTACTCGTCCCACAATCCATTGTACCTCTTTCAGGGAGCTTCAGGGCTTCATCTCAAGCGGTGCTCAAATCTTTTCAGGATTGGCTTCTATTCCTCTTTGAGTTACTAGAAAATCAAGAAATTTTCTAGCTATAACTCTGAAAGCACATTTATTGGGATTAAGCTTTATTTGATATTTTCGAAGCTTCCCGAATACCTCTTCCATATTGGTAATATGCCAATCTTCCTATGTGCTCTTTACCAACATATCGTCCGCATAAACTTTCATACTGCAACTAATTTGGTGTTTGAAAACCTTATTGACTAGGTGTTGGTAGATGGCCTCTATATTTTTTAAACCAAAAGGCATCATTTTATAGCAATAGAAATCTTTGTTGGTGACAAAAGCCATGTTCTCTTCATCTTCAAAAGCCATTCTGATTTGGTTGTAGCTTGAGCAGGCATCCATAAAGCTTAATAGCTTATGTCCTAAGGTCGCATCAATCATTTGATCAATTTTTGGAAGAGAAAAGCAATCCTTTGGGCAAGTCTTGTTGAGATCAGTAAAATCGATGCAAATCCTTCATTTTTTGCTGGCCTTTTTAACCATTACAATATTGGCCATCCAATTTGGGTATTGTGCTTTTCTAATAAATTTAGCTTTTAGAAGCTTGTCAACCTCCTCATCTATTGCCTTCTACCTTTCTAGGCAAAACTTCTTTTCTTTTGCTTCATAGACTGGTGCTTAGGATCAATATTCAACTTAAGCATGATAACATCAGTGGATATTCTTGGCATATCTGAAGCTGACCAAGCAAACATATCGATGTTTTGCCAAAGAAAGGAGACCAATTTTTCCTTGAGGTCAACATTTAATCGAGCTCTTATCTGGATAATTTACTTTGAATCTCTTCCTAGGAGAATGGTAATAAGGGGTTCAGCAGACTCATCTCATCTTTTTCCATCCTCACCTTCGACCTCTTGATCGAAAATTTCAATTGGTGAGTTTTTGGTTGGCTCTTTTATTTGTGAAGTTATCAGACAATGTTGTCAAGCCAATATATGATCTCCACACATTTTTTGACTCTAGACTTGATAGAAAATTGGACCAGCGGGTGGTAAGTTGAGACTATAGCCTTTAGAGCATTGACCCTAGGTCAGCCAAGGATGGCATTCTAAATGGAGGATATTTTGACAACCAAAAATATAAGCTATATGATTGATTGGTGCGGTTCTCTTCCTACGGTGACTGATAGCATGATTTCTTTCTCAACCACCATTGAATCGCCTAAGAATCTGACCAGCTAGCTACCAATCTTTCTTAATTTACTTATCACATTCATTTTAGAGAGAGCATCATAGAATAACATGTCTATTGAGCTTCCATTATTTACTAAAATTTTTTTACTTCATAATTTACTATAATCACAGAAATGATGATAGCATTATTGTGGGGCATTTGGATCCCTTGGACATCTTTCTTAGTAAAGAAAATGAGATTTTTGGGATGCTGCCTTTTTGGAGAGGGACTCTAGATGCCCCTTGAGGTCCGCTACCTTATGAGATCATGTTAATGACTCTCGCAATTGCTCAGTTGTGCTCAGCAACATCTTCTGGCTTTTAACGTGGCTCTAGGGCCTGATTTACTTGATCTTAAACATACTTATTGAGATAACCTCGATGAATTTAGGCCTCAATCTCATCTCTGAATAGACGGTATTTCTCAGTATCATGCTCATGGTTCCAATGGAAGTGGTAGAATTTGTTCTTATTTCTTTTGTCAATAGGGGCCTTCATGAGATTGGGGTGGTGTAGATATCCTTGATTCTCTATCTCCATCAAGATCTATAATTGAAGGGCGGTTAGAGAAGTATAGCCATCAAATTTTTGGGGTGGACTCTGAGACCTCGGATTTTTTTGAAGTGGCTCATCGGTGCTCCCTTGATTCCCATGTTCTTCCTCATAGGGCTGCTTCTTTTCTTCTTTATTCTTCTTCTTCTTCTTGCTTAACTTCTCCTCTTCTTCAGCATGGGCATAATTTGGGCTAGCATCCTTTGATAATTTTTTAGAAAATTCTTGTTGAGGGAGAAAACTAGGCAATAGCTCCTGAGACCTCACTTCAGGGCTGACATGATGATGGACTCGTTGAAGTCTTTTACTTCAAGAATGACTGCATTAAAATGGGCCATATACTAATAGAGGGACTCGCCCTCCTACTGCACTACAAAAAAGAGGCTGTCTGAATGCTTTATATGTAGACGGTTGCTTCTAAAATATGCTATAAAGAGCCCACTCAACTGATCAAAAGATGAAATTAACCTCGGATGGAGTCCAGAAAATTATACTCTTACATATTTCTTGAGGATGATAGAAAAGACCATACAAAGAAGAGCGTCAGATGCATCTTAAAGCCTCATCATATCTCTATATCCTTCAAGATGGTCTTGAGAGTCCATGGAACCATCGAATGGCTCCAATATAGGCATTTTGAATTGAGAGGGAACCAACTCATTCAAGATTTAAACAAAAATAGGAAAAGTAAGATGGAAGTCCTTCTTACTCTGGAAAAGCCTTTCAAGCTACACCTCTTTCAGTCTCTTCTCAAGATCTTAAAGCTTCTATTCAAGATCTATCTCCTATAGCAGCTTCTTGCAATAGGAGCTTGATTCAGCTTCATAGGAGTGCTTTTCTTGATCAAGAAGGTGCTCCTGATGAAGTACTTGGAAGATTGGAAGATGACTAGTTCGAGACACAGCCTCTTTACGAATGGATTCCTACCATCACTCCGTTATTTGTTGGAGCTATTATACGGTATTGGTGAGGGTCTGGACTTGCTGCACCAAAAGATTAAATTACTGTGGATCAATTATTGTCAAGGGTTGGGATTGGACCATCTTCAGAGGAGCTCCTGAAGAAGATGGAGCTAGATTCTATGCTTTCTTCACCATTTCCTTGAAGTTATGGGTATGCCCTTCCTCTAGCACCAATCTATTGGAGCAAGACTTTAGGGAGCTGATTGGGGTTGGGTCAATCAAGATCATGGACCAACCTGCAAGAAAAAATTTAAGAATCGATGGGGTACCATCCAATGTAGGATCCTCTGATGTTTAAGTCAGCTGAAGCCTTATCAACAGATAGTGCAAATGAAAAATTGAAAGGTAGTATGAGGGTTTTAGTAGAGAGAGATTTCGATCTTCCTTCAATGAAAAAATCAAGAGTAGATTTTAGTGGAGTTTTGGCTCTATGAATCTTATGCCTGAGCTCACCTTCAGAAGGATGCTCTGCTCCTCTATTTATGATTTGCTTAGGCCTTAAGAAAGTTTGTTAGGCCATTAGTTAGTTAGTTATAACAGAGTGGCCAGCTGGATAGTAGCTATTGGCTGTTTGTCTTGGTGGCGATTAGCTCTAATGTGGCTAGAGGATATTTGTAACTTGATTGTAAAGCAATTAGGTGTCAATCAATTTTTTGGATCATGTCGAAATCAATTTTTTACCAATGTCACTGTATGGCGAGGTCAGTGTTTTGTTGATCTTGATATGAGTTTATAAGGTGCCTCCCGTAGGATCTGATGTTGGTATTTTACTGGTCTCAGGATGAAGGGTCTAGTGACAAACTGATCCTATGATCATGCTGGTGGGTTACTATTGGTGCAACATCCTGGCATCACCTAGCTCTGATGCCAATTGTTGCAGAAACTCCTGATCTTTAGTGCAGACTTGGAGAGATCTTTAGCATTCTCTAAGGACAACAAGCCACCAATCCACCACCTGGATCTGTGATGGAGCACCTCCCTCCTAGGGCTTCAGGGAGGTGCCCCTTCTCTAGGGCTTCTTCAAGAATTTTGGGGTGGCAACACTAGAGAGAAGAGAGAAGAAAGATTGAGGAAGAAAAGATTATATTCTACTCTTTGTTATGAAATCCTAATACAACATATGTATTTATACATGGCTATTAGGCCCGACCAAAAACTCTCCTAGCAAGTCCAATACATGAAAGAACTCTCCGAGCCCATGTACACCCATGTCTCCCATGCTTTTAATCCTTGGATCTAAACCCAATCCATACATGAGTTAGCCCTCTTAAGACCTTATTGGACTAGGCCTTAAGATCCCTTAGATTAATCCCAATCCAAGACCAAATAGAAAACCCATCCTATTCTATACACCACCATCGAGCTAGCTCTATCAGAAGCCGAGCTAGCTTGACTACGTCTCATTCGAATGCTCTCTTCTGTCTACCTAAAAGGGCTGGCTCGAATCTATCTTGAGCTAGCTTGATCTCAGTCTGAGCCAGTTCGACTATGTATTCGAGCCAGTCCGCCTATGTATCAGTCCCTTATCTTGGCTGATTACTTTGGTATCTTTCTCTATCTTGTGTCCTAGGTCTGCGGAGCACCTACCAATTTCCTCAAGGTTCTCACACCCGAACCTCAATTCCGTGGAGGGCTACACACCACCTCCATCCTACGATAATTTCTATCCTAGCCCTAGGACCATGCATGTCCTAGACTCTCCGAAGCCAACACCCTGACTCCTTCTCGTGGCCTCCCAAGGCTTGAGAGCACCACCAATCCTTATAATCTCCATCTTAGTGTCCCCAAGCCTTGGCAATGCCCTTCTGCATGATCATTATCGCTGTGCATCTTGACAGCCCCTTGTGCAAACATTACCTCCATCAATCCTCTTCAGCTGTTGTGCATCCTTTGAGATCTTTGGGATTATCGCCTCCACCACTGAAGATCATGGCTTGCTTCTTTACACCATCCTAGAATTGTAGGATTCCTTTTGCTTAGCAGCTACATCATTTTTCTGGACTTTCCTAGAGAACCTACAGCATTCCTGAACTAGCACATGTTGTACCATCTTATATGATCTCTTCAGAGCTATGTCTGTCCACCTACACATGCCACTCCACTTAGAACTATGCATCATCGAGATTGGTGCTAAGATATCGATCCTCCTATACCCCTGCACTCTAAACTAATGCCAAATTTTCTCTCCACTTGCGAAGCCACCACCTAGAGCTCCACCTATATCCAAAGTCCATTTGATGCCATAGAAGTCGACTCTATCATCGAGTCACCTGAGGCCAACCACTCAATACCGTACTACTGAGCCTACCGTTGCACCTTGAACACCATCACTACCCCTTCGAACCCTCTGCACTCTGTGGACTCCTTCAAAGCCATTTTGGATACTCTGCAACACACTGGCACCTTTGAAATCCAACTCATCTAACTCTTTAAACTAGTGACTAAATCCTAAAAAATTCTATCCTAACACTTCTCTTCTATCCTTGCACCAACCATCGCTTTAGCTACGTCCGGAGGAACTACAACTCAAATCCTATCCTAGGCTCAAATCTATTTATCTCATCCTGAGGCTCTTTAAAACCTCCTGGCTATCTCTGAGACCTACCCCCAGTCTCCCCGAGATGCCTCCTGACACTCTTTGCTGAGATACCTTCCTCGACTGTTGCACCACCGAGCCTCTCTCAGTCCCATGCCTCCAATGAAATACTACTGCAACACTCTAGTGCTCCCTACCTCATCTCGACACAGCCTCCTCATAGGTATCCGAATCCTCTCTTGTTGTACATAACCCCATCCTCCACTTGAATCATGACTCCTCCTGGTGCTCTTGTAGAAGAAATCTGATCCAAGATCAATCATTCAGCCCTAACCTACTAAACCTCCACTATCGTATCTCCCATCTCGGATACTCCATAACCCTGCGGGCATCATCGAAACCATCAAGGACTTCCACCTTATCTGAACTTGTAACGATGCTCCATGGATTAACCATCTCCATCACCCCTAAGTCTTCGCAAATCCATGCTCTAGTTGAACCACTGAATGCATCCCTGATTACTTCCCTGCCTTCCTGCCATCGAAGGATGTATAGCCACTTCTTCAGCCTTTCTTTAATCATTATCCCTTGGAAAATCTCTCTTCAATCACCAAACAATCCCACATTGCCCATCTTGCTAGAGAACCTTGTCATCCATTATACACCTCGACCATTCCAAGCAAGATCGATCAGAAAATCATGCACCCAAACCTTCCATCCTAAGAAAAATCCTTTCCATTAATCCACTCAGCCTCCATCTTCAACTCGCTGCTCCTAGTTGGCTAAATCATAGAAATAACAAAGGTAGATCTAAGACATTCCATGAAATACTTATGCAGATTTTTAATTTATTTCTATATGACTTCTCCTTCACTTCCATGTACCATCAGGCTCTGATACCAGTTATAAGAATTCGGTATTGCTTTGATACCAATTATTGCACAGTTTTTTTGGCTTTGGTCTCTTGCTCCACTTTTTGTCCTAGGTCTTCGGAGCACCTACCAAGTCCCTTAAGGTTCTCACATCCGAACCTTAAGTCCATGGAGGGATATACACTGCCTTCACCCTAGGACAACTTTTGTCCTAGCCCTAAGACCATACCTATCCTAGACTCCCTAGAGCCAACATCTTGACTTCTCCTCGTGGCCTCCCAAGGCTTGGGAGTACCATCAATCCTCATAATTACTGTAGTTGAGATTGCTATAAACCCGATCTTCCATAAGAGCAAGACTGCAACTAGCTTTTAGAGTGGCAAGCTATCGATCTAGTTCTATGTTGCCATCTAGAGGCCGATTAAATACTGTTCTCAATTCTCAATGAGTCAGAATGTCATTGAGGATGGTAATTTATCGATTTGGATGCTATTGTCATCAGTAGATTACCGATCTAGTTTGATTAAGCTAATATGCCATTTGATTATAGTACGGATCTGACTGGGCTCTAAGTCGGTACTTTACTGATCTAGGATCAATATTTATTATCTTTTAGCAATCTTCTAGAGTGATGATCTCTCTAATGATGCCACATGGCTTGTGATGATTGTCCATACCAATAGATTCATTTCGTGATTTGATTCAAATTATAATTTGGATTGAGCATCTCTCTTCTTTTTAGGTTAACTAAGTCAGATCGAATAGATTAGATTTTCATTTTTCTTTTCTTGTACCTCTCCTAATTGACCAGATTGCACATAATTAATTTAATTTTTTTATTAATAAAATAGATCTGATATAGTATTTTGATCTAGATCAGAGAAGCACGAATCTAAGGATCAGCCACATATAAAAAATCATGATTTTTGAATTTGACTGACTGTAAGTTTTTTCTTATCTCTGAATTTATTTTTATACATATTTTATGTTTAAATATTAAATTTTTATATATCAAAAATTTAAAAATTATGAATTTATTTATGAAAAATAATTAAGAAAAGTTAGATTATGATGACACTTTTACATGATACAATTTTGAAAGAAATAATTTTTTTGTATTAATATTGTATGATCTCTAAAAAAAATTATATATATTCATCAATGCATGAAATCTTGAATAAAAATTATTTTTATTGCTTTTGTAGATTTTATAAATATTGGGTTGATAAGTTACAAAAAGAAGTATCGTTAATCATGAAAAATTGGTTATGGCGAAATCATGTAAAAAAAATTTTAGTTAAACTATGATCTAGATCTAGCCAATAGGACTAATCATTATCCATATGTCAGAAATATATTTCTTTTGGGCCTAGCCAATTAGGACTGATCAGTGGCAGAGTTAGTAGCCAGTTCGGGCTAATCGTTGGCACACGTTGATGCGTTCATATGTTTGTTTTCAGGACTAATCTCTTTGCTTTGTTATGGGGCAAATCATGGTTGTGTGAATTAGAGTTAGTTTTCTCTTGAATCTAACCAGTGGGACTGATCACTGGTATACGTCGATGGATTGGGTGTTATGTATTTAGAGATTAGTTTCTTCTGGGCCTTATCATGGCACTGATCGTGGCCATAGTCTACAAAGACTAAGAGAGAATTTTATTTTTGACTTTTACTGATGTGTAAAGCATGTTTTGAAAAAAAAAAATCTTATTATATATTATTGATAATTGTTACATTTTGTTTACCTAAAAATTAATTTTGATGATGATAAAGAGTTTTGAGTAAAAGTTATAAAATCTAATGATATTTATGAGGATGTACAATTTCAAAATTCTAAGTGCTCATAATTTTTTAAATATTTTATAATTTTTTTATTAAGAATAAAATTAATTCAAGAAGAAAAATCTAGCCTACAAATCAAATTAGAGAAGAAAGGATCACAAACAGTCTTTGGCATACTGGCACGCAAATTTGGTCGACCCAATCTAGAGCTAAGCCAATCTAATCTTAGTAGAAGTAAAAGATAGAAAGCATAGAAAGTAAAATTTTTAAGATCTAGAAGACTGAGCCGACCCAACTATAAACTGAGCCGACCCAGCGGGACTGAGCTAATCCAGTCAAAAACTAAGCCAATCCAATGTCTGTAATGGCTAGTTTTTAGATCTATAGTTTTTTCATCTCATAAACTTTTCAACGGCTATTCTCTCATCTCTAATGGCTAGATTTCTTTCTGAAGATCTTTCAGATATTAAGAAGTGATGGAAAACCTTAAGGATATATAAAAAAATCTTTGGAGTATTAAAAATAAGCTTTGGAGAGTATATTAAGTATCTATTTAGAAAATCAAAAAAATGAGTAGAAAAAAAAAAAGAAAAATGATTCTCATATATTCTTTTATCCTTGCATCATCCTCGAATTGAGAGAAGTTAGGCTACTAGCATTGAAGATCACCACCCACCTCTCTCAAGCATTCAAGGAGAAAAAATTAAGTCAACAAGCAAAGCAACTCAAATTTTTTTTTCTTGAGTTTCATAGTGTTTGTTTATCTTTAGTTTAGTATTCATTTTAGGTTATTGTATTTAAAGTTTCTTGGGATGAGAAACTTGGATTGATCCAAGCCTAGAGTTGGACATTGTATGGTTTGATTGGTTAGCCAAGATTAAAATCAATCAGGATTGATTGTTCGTCCAAAAAAAATAATCACTTATCAGATTTTGATTGGTGATCCAAAGAAAATCAACTGGATTGATTATGAGTCCAAAAAATAATCTTGTATGATTTTGGTTGGTGAGCGAAAAAAAACCAACCAAATTTAGTTGCCTAAAAAATAATTGGACTGTAATTCTAGTTAAGAATTATAGTTGAATTTTTAAGTGATTTACTTAAAGAGTAGACGTAGGTATTGAGTTTGGCATCGAATTATTATAAAATTATTGTGTTTGTGCTTGTACTTATTGTTGTCATTCTTTACATCTTTTATCTTTTCATTGTTCTCACTCTATTACTTTCATTCACTGCATATTACATAGTTTGTTTCATTTCAATACTTAATTAGTTTAATCTATTCATATCTCAAGTTTAAATTTGAAATACCCAATTCATCCCTCATCTTGGATTGCTATCTCTGGATAATAAGTGGTATCAAAGCAAGTACTCTATTATTAGTTGTTGACCTATTGATCAAGAGCTAAAGATCTAGGCAATTCAAATGGATTCTTTGTTTAATGAAAGCTATTTCATAGATAGACCTCTATTATTAAATGGATCAAATTATATATATTGGAAAGCTAGAATGAAAATCTTCATACAATCACATGACTATGATTTATGGAAGATTATAATCAATGGCCCACACACATCCAATGCATTGATTGGTGATGAAAAAATAATCTAATTAAATTCTAAGATTTTAAATATACCTTATTGTTCATTAGATATAAATGAGTTCAATCTAATTTCTTTATGTATTTCAGCAAAATAAGTTTGAGAAAAATTAGAAACGACTTATAGGAGAGCAAATCAAAAGAGAAATCAAGCTCCCAAGAAGAGAAGGAAGCTCACCCCAACTTATACCTCATAGCTCATGAGGATGAAAAGCAAAAAAAAAAGAAGAGAAAATAAAAGAAAAGAAAAGCATTAATTAAGAGAGAGCAAAGCAAAGAAATGAGAAATGAAAAAGAGGAAGAAAGTGCTATAAATCTTTGCCTCATGACCAATGAAGATGAGATAAATTCTAAAAATTCTTTCTAATTTATATTTGATGAATTATATGAAGAATTTAATAAATTAATGGATGAATTTAAAAAATTAAGGCTGAAGAATAAATAATTCAAAAAGTCTAATCTTCTCTTAACAAATGAAAAGAGGAAAGTTTTATTAGAAAAGGAAGTCATTTTGAGAGAAAAGAATTCTTTGGCCAAAGAAAAAGAAGAACGGGTGAAGTCTAAAAATTCTTTAGTTGAAGAAAATATTAAGCTAAAAAAATAAAAATTTAAAATTCTTTCTAGAAGAAAATGAAAATCTTCTAAAAGAAAAGAAAGAGCTTATTGATAAAAATAAAAAGTTAAGAAAAGAAATTGAATTTTGAAACCAATAGTAGAAAAATTTACTCTTAGTTTTTAAAATCTTTAATCAATGGTAAATGACAATAGAGCTATTTTTGATAAAGTAGAAACTAGTTTTAATTCTTTAAGAAAATAAAAATTTTTAAAAAATATGTTTTTGCAAAACTTTATTTGAAAATCATTCTATTACATGTTTCAAATATAATAAAATAAATCATAAAATTTCATAGTATAACACTAAAAGAATTGGCCATATTTTAGTCAAACAAATTTAGATTCCAAAAGGAACCATGTGCTCTGACCTCAATGGACCCAAGAAAGCTTGGGTACCAAGAACTGCAAACTGATTTGTACAGGTACACTAAGGATCCAATGAAATAAAAAGAAAATTTTTTTTTGATAGATGTGTTAAAAATAGAAATGAATAGATGATGTTGTTTGGTAAAAGTTAAACTTATTTTAACATCACACCATCAATGATTGTTAAAATTATTTTGCTGAATTTATTGATTTTGATGATCCATCGATATGTATGTATAATATGATTTCTTATCTTGAATACTTTTAATGTATTGCCAAAAATTATTATAATTGATAGACTTTGATGACTTCTCAATGCTTGCAATGATCTTACACTATGACTTGAATAATTTGACTTCAAAATCAATACAATTCTCTCTATGTATCATCTTAATTGATTAAGCATAGATTTCTACTTTAAATTTAGCACATTTTCTTAACTCTTAATATCATGTTATTATTTGAGAAACTTAAATTAAGACGAGCTTGATTGCATAAGGATTCATTTGAGTGTCAAAACTTGCAAGTTAATTTAACTTCTGACATTCTTATAAGACATATAATTATTGAAACATCTCAAAAATTGCTTGATTCAAAGTATTTTATGATAAGTCATCTATTCGTAAAAGATCAAGTGCTTGATTTCGATAATTTATGTTATATCTTAGCTTGATCTCTAAGAACTTAAAAATTTTCTAGTTGAACCTAACTTTTGAAGCCTTTATCTAGTTTTTCTTTGACCTAATCTTGATTTGATTTTATTTGATTTGATTGATTATCATACCATCAATTGGATGTCAAATGATTCAATATTTTATTTTATTATTTTGATGATGTTATTTTGATTGACTATTACAATTGATTATGGTTGAAAATATATTGAATAAAATTGATTTATAAATTTTCATGATTAGAGTTTAAGAATAATTTGAAACATTGACATATTTATTTGATAAGCTAAATTTTTTGAAGAAATATTTTCAAATTTAATTGGTATCTTAAATTATAGTAAATACTATTAATGAAAATAAGGAAAAAAAATTTGGTAAAAAAAGAAAATAAATTTAACATATCAAATTACATCAAAATCTTGTCACAATATAATATTTGTCATAATGTGATTTTAATTTGGTTATGAGATAAAAAATTCAATAAGGACAATAATTGATTTAGTTATCTCATGAGTAAGCAAGGAATGAAACTAAGAAATTTAGTATATAATAAGGGAGAGCAATTTTTGAATAAAAATTAAACTTAATTAATTATTATATTAAGAGGGAGCTTAATGTTTTTGGATTGTTAAAGAAAAATATACTTTGTTGATTTTATTGATTACCTCCTTTTGAGTTATCCTTTTTGATGCTATCAAAAAAGAAGAGAATAATTATTGAGTATATGCTTAAGCTTAACTAGAATGAAGTATATTTTTATTGTTTAGTAGTTTCATATCTTTTAAATATGCAATTCTTTAGAAATCCACTATATATTATTTTGCATATACTCAAAAATTTTGTCATCATCAAAAAGGAGGAGATTATTTATCTAAAGATTGATTTTGATGATGACAAAGAATTTTGAGTAAAAGTTATAAAGTCTAACAATATTTATGAGGATGTGCAGTTTCAAAATTTTAAGTGCTCATAATTTTTTAAGTATTTTTTAATATTTTAATAAGGATAAAATCAAGTCAAGAAGATAAGTCTAGCCTACAAAGGATCACAAATAGTTTTTGGTACACATCACATGCAAACTAGGCCAATCTAGTCTGGAACTGAGCTGACCTAATCTTGGTGGAAGCAAAAGACAGAAAGCACAAAAAATAAAATTTTTAAGATATAAGGGACTGAGCCGACTAAGCTATAAACTGAGCTGACCTAGTGTCTGTAATGGCTAGTTTTTAGATCTATAGCTTTTTCATCTCATGAGCTTTTCAATTGCTATTTTCTCATCTTCAACGGCTAGATCCCTTTCTGAAGACCTTCCAGATGTTAAGAAGTAATGAAAAATCTCAAGGATATATAAGAAAACCTTTAGAGCATTAAAAATAAGCTTTAGAGAGTATATTGAGTATCTATTGAGAAAGCCAAAATGAGTGAGTAGAAAAGAAAAGAGGAGTGATTCTCATATATTCTTTTATCCTTCCATTATCCTCAAACTGAGAGAAGTCAGGCTACTAGCATTGAAGATCATCACCCAACTCTCTCAAGCATTCAAGGAGAAGAAATCAAGACAACAAGCAAAGCAACCCAAATTTTCTTCTCTTAAGTTTCATAGTATTTGTTTTTCTTTAGTTTAGTATTCATTTTGAGTTTATTATATTTCAAGTTTCTTGGGGTGAGAAATTTGGGTTCATCCAAGCCTAAAGTTGAACATTGTATGGTTTGATTGGTGAGCCAAGGTTAAAATCAAGTGGGGTTAATTGTTAGTCCAGAGAAAAATAATCACTTATGAGGTTTTGGTTAGTGATCCGAGAAAAATCAACTAGATTGATTATGAGCTCGAAAAATAATTTTGTATGATTTTGGTTGGTGAGCCAGGAAAAATTAATTTGATTTAATTATGAGTCCAAAAAATAATTGAACTGTAATTCTAGTTAAGAATTATAGTTGAATTTCTAAGTGGTTTACTTGAAAAATGGACGTAAGAGCTCAGTTTGGCACCAAACCACTATAAAATTATTGTGTTTGTACTTGTGCTTATTATTGTCATTCTTTATATCTTTTATCTTTTCATTGTTCTTACTCTATTACTTTCATTCACTGTACATTATATAGTTTTTTTTCATTTTAGCACTTAATTAGTTTAATCTGTTCATATCTCAAGTTTAAATTTGAAATACCCAATTCACCCCCCTCCCCCCCCTCTTGGATTGCTATCTCTGGGCAACACATTTTGAAAGATAAATGTGCTTAATCCCTCAGAGATATTAATAACTTATGAGCCCATGAAGCTTACCCTCTTTTTTTTTTTTTAGATCTAGAAGATCTATCGGGCTTGGGACCGAGCAGTGAGGAGCATAGAATTTTAAAAAATATTAGCTTAATTTATTTTTGAATAAATACTGATCTAATTATGATGAGACATTGGTAAACTATTTTAAATCAATAAAATTAGATGTCTACTTTTTCTACCACTACTTTAGTATGATTTAATATAATATTTTTGAATGTGAAGGCTGGCCTTGTGTTGACCCCATGATTGATTTTGATTGTTGCCAAACCTTGAGTATATTATGTATCTAATCATGTGTTTAAAGAATGTGTATAGGATTTTTCAAGTATTCAAAATAAAGAATTTATCTCAAGAATAAATTCTCTCAAGATGTCATGCCAAAATACTTAAAAGAAGAACTTTCATAAATTTGGATGGCTCATTATAAAAAAGATAAAAGAAGAAATAAATATCATGTGGAAGATTTAGGATCAAGAAATTCAAGTTTGGAAGATCAAATAATAAAAAAAAAATAAAGTTAAAAAGTTTAGAGCTGAGTCAACTCGATTTGGATCCGAGCCAGCTCTCTCAGAGTGGTAGAAGACTTGTTTGAAAATTTTGTTGGTCGAGCCGACTCGAAGCTCCAACCAAGTCGGTTGTCTCAGTTCAACAAAAAATACTATTTTTGCTGATTGTTGATTGAGCTAGCCCGATACAAAATTGACCCGGCTCTCTCAAAAAGACAATGATGCTTTGCATAGAAACTATACTCGAGCCGGCCAAAAGCATGAACCGAGCCAGCTCGAAGGTGTCTGACAGCCTTCAACAGCTAGTTTTTGCAATCTTTTCAATGACTCTTTTTCACCTCCAATGACTATTTTAGAGTTTTCAATGGCTAGAACTCACTCTTCAACCTTCTCCAAAGGTATTTAAAGATGGAGAATCAATTAGAAAGTAAGATTAATAATTTTAAAGAGAGAATCTTTCAGTTTTGGTGAGAAATATTGAAAATTCAAAGAAAAAAAGAGAGAAAAGTTATAAATAATTTTCAGCGAGCCTTCAAAGCAATCTTCTCCAACATCTTTCACATCCTCTCAAGAATAAATTAAAGAAAAGCCAAGCTTCAATCGAGCAAATCATCGATTTCTTTTTTGAGATCTAAAAAGCTTTAATTTTATTCTTTATATTGTACTAAAATTTTTATTTATAATTTTTATTTTTTTCAAGTTTCTTTAGGAGAAAGAAACTTGGGGATTAGGCCCGTCCAAGCCTGAAATTGAATATTATAGATTTTAGTTGGTGAGCCCATAAAACTAACTAGGTTGTTAGTGAACCCAAAAAACTAATGGTCTAAGATTTTCATTGGTGCTCCTATGAAAATCAACTAGGTTTATTTATGAGCCTGAAAAAATAAACACAATATAATCAAGGATAGATTATAGTAAAAATCTCAAGAAAAATTTAGGGAGTGGACGTAGGTGCCAGTTGCATTGAACCACTATAAAACCTTGTATGTTTATATTGTGCTTTCTTTGCTTTCTTTACTTTGCTATTATTTCTAATTTGCATTATTTATATTCTTAGTTTGCATTTACTATCTTACTTCCATTATAGCTTAAAGCTTTCACCTCACAAACTTTCTATTTTACTTAAATTAAAGCATATATTTATTTAGGAAGTAAATTTGACCAAAATTTTATAAGAACCCAATTCACCCCCCTCCCTCCCTCTTGGGTTGCAACCTCTGGGCAACAATTGGTATCAAAGCGGGTGCTCTAATATTTGATTGTTAACCTAGCGATTAAGAGTAAAAGATCATGGCAATCCCATTTGATTCATCATTTGCTGAAGGCCAATCCACATTTAGACCACCACTATTTAATGGCATAAATTATATATTTTGAAAAGCTAGAATGAAAATTTTTATATAAGCTTTAGATTATGACATGTGGAGAGTCATAACTAGAGGACCACTCACACCAATAATTAAAATTAATGGTATGTCTATTCTCAAATTAGAAAAAGATTGAAATAAATTTGATAAGAAGATGGCTCAATTAAATACTAAAGCCATCAATGTTCTTTGTTGCTCTCTTGATGTATAAGAATTTAATAAAATATCTACATGTATATCAGCTAAAGAAATTTGAAAAAATTTAGAAGTAACTCATGAAGGAACAAGCTAAGTTAAGGAGTCCAAAATTAATTTGCTTATTCATAAATATGAAATATTTAAAATGGATAAACATGAGTCTATTTCTGAAATATTTTTTAAATTTACTAATATTATCAATGCTTTAAATGGTCTTGGCAAAACCTATACTAACTATGAACTTGTTTGCAATATTTTAAGGTCTTTGCCAAAGGAATGGAAAGTAAAGTTTATAGCTATACAAGAAGCGAAAGATCTTACCAAGTTATTCTTAGAAGAATTGATGGGTTCACTCATGACTCATGAGTTGAACATGGCTCAAAAGAAAGAAGAAGAAAAGCTAAGAAAAATGAAGACCATCGACTTCAAATCCATTGCACAATATAAAAAAGATGATGAGGAAGAAGAAAATGAAGAAGAGAGTGAAGATGATGATGAGGACATGGAGCTACTCGCAAGCAAATTCAAGAAGTTCCTCATGAAGAAAAGTATGAAGAAGAAAAAGAAGAAAAAAGAAAAAGAAAGAAAGAATGTCACTTGCTATAATTACAATAAAAGAGGATATTACAAGCTGGATTGCCCTCTACTCAAAAAGCACCCCAAAAGAATCAAGAAAAGAGCTATGCTAGAAATTTGAAAAGATAGTGACACTTCAACCTCGGATGAGGAAGAGGAAGTGGCAAATCTTTGCCTTATAGCCATTGAAAATGAGGTAAATTCTGAAAACTCTTCCGTGTTTACATTTGATAAATTATTTGAAGCCTTTAATGACTTAATGCATGAATTCAAAAAATTAAGACTGAAAAATAAAGAGCTCAAAAAGTCTAACCTTCTTTTGGCTAATGAAAAGAATAATCTTTTAAGTGAAAAAGAAAAACTTTTGAAAGAAATGAATTCTTTAGCTAAAGAAAAGGATGTACTTTTTAAATCTAAAAAATATTTAGTTGAAGAAAATATTAAGTTGAAAGAGGAATTCAAAAAATCAAAACTTTACATTGAAGAAAAAGAAAAACTCATAAGATCTAAAAAATCTATTTTGGAAGAAAATGCTAAATTTAGAAAAGAGATTGAAACATTGAAGCTTATGTTCAATAAGTTTACTATCAAGTCTCAAAAGCTTCAATTAATTTTGAATAATTAGAAAGCTATTTTTAATAAAGTTGAAATTGGCTATAATCTTTTAAGAAAATAAAAATTTATGAAGAACATATTTAGAAAAAGTTTATCTAAAAATCATTCTATTACATATTTTAAATATAATAAAGTTGGCCACAAAATTTGAAAATGCAATACCAAATGAATCGGCCAAATCTTAATTAAATAAATTTGAGTTCTAAAAGAAACCATGTACTCTAACATTCATGGACCCAAGATGACTTGGGTACCAAAGACTAGTAAATGATATTGCAAGTATACCAAGGATCCAATAAAATAAAAAGAGAAAAATATTACAGATGAATGCCTTGGGAATAAAATTGGATGGATGATGATTGGTAAATTTTAGATCTTTCTTACATCGCACCATCAATAATTATTTCATTGAATGTATTGACTTTAATGATTTATTAATGTGTTTGCATATGAAAATTTCTTTCATATTTTGATAAGTATGATTGCTTTTGATGCTTGTAATGAATTTATACCATGATTTGAATGTTTTGATTTTAACTACTAATATACATTCCTCTATATATCATGCTATGAATGAAATGATTTTATTTTAAAATTCAGCATGATATTTTAAGTCTTTCCATATAAATTTTATAGTTAATAAATTTTAATTAAAAGATGCTTAATTGGGCATGAATGTTTTAATTGCTAAATCTACAAGAGAAACTAATTTCTAACATTCCTTTCATAAGATGTTAAATTATCAAAATTTTACTAAAATTTTGCTTGAAATAAGTACTTGAAGATAAGACATTCAATTAACCAAATCAAGTGCTTGAAGTATTAATTTGCATTGCATCTTAGTTTTATTTTAAGGATTTGAAATTTTCTAGTTAAACCAAATCCCATTAGATTATTATCTAGATTCTCCTTGATTTGATCATACTTAATTTGTTTGATTATCATACCCCCCAATTGATTAATTTTTTATTTTCTAAATTTACTTGAATATCTTTTTTGATCATCGATTTGATTGCCTCTTTGGTCTTAAAAAAGAATTTATTGATGAACATTTATACTTTATTCTAATTGATTAATTTCAAAAATTGAATTTGAAAAATGCTCTTCTTGAATCTTTTGAAGTTGATATCAAGCAAAATATTTTAAGAAAGCTGTCATTTATCTTTAAAGCTAAATATTTAAAGAGAACTTCAGTTTTAATTATTTGGCAATAAACAACTTACTATTTATCATGTATTTGATTGATTTATCTCTTGGCAAAAAGAGAAGAATATTTTTATTTCAAATCTAATTTTGCATAGCTATATTCTTGATTTGAAATCATTTGAGACAAACTCAAAAATACATACCTTCTCTAAATCTAATTACTTGATATTTCTTAAGAAAGGAAGAGATGATCTTTTTGAAAAATAACTAAAATTTTTTTTTATGATTTGCCTTGACTGATTTGCTAATATTAAGTCAAATTGATTTATTATTCTAAATCCTTAAAACTACTTGATTTGATTCGATTCACCTTTATCAATTCAAAACTAAAATAATTGGTATCAAGCTGAATTTATAAATTAACCTTAAGTGATATTCAATTATCAAGAAAATCATGATTTAGTCTAAATTTTAGTTTAATATGATATTAAATTAAAAGTGCTTAACTTGAAAGAAAAAGAGCGAGTAACAAAAATTATAAAGCTTAAGCATGCAAATTTTGAAAAAAAAAAAAAGGAGATAATGCTAAAGAATGAATATATATATGTTAATTTGATAATATAAATTTAAAATATGCTTATTTTGAAATAAAAAGGAGAAGAAAGTTGAAAAGCAAATTAATCTTGCTATAAGTATGAAAAATAGGGAGAGAGATATTTTCTAACTTAATTTGATTGAAAATTTTGACTAATTTGTATTAAGATAAATAAATTTTGATCTTAAATTTTTAATCAACTACTTTATGATCTTCTTAAATGGAATTTTTATGCGATTATCTAATTTAATTTACATGATTTGATTACTCTATCTTATTTTTGGATAATTAATTAAAGTTAAATTTAATTTGAAAATATATTCTTACTCCAAGGAATAAATTTCTAAACTTAATCTTGAAACTCACTTAAAAATTCAAATTTGATACTAAATTTTTTATATGTATTGCAAAATTCTTATGAATTATTTATATTAAAGTGATTTCTACTTAAAGCAATGAATTTGAAAATGTAACTATCTATTGCTTTGATACTGTTTATTTAACTTTGCTCGATACATTCTTAATACATATCTTTTTTGAACTTAATTGACTATATTTTTTTAAGAAAAAAATATTAAATATTAAAGCATATACTATGCTTAATTTTATATTGAAATTTTTTGAAAAACTCTATTCTTCTTAAAGCTTAAAAGTGCATATTTGAAAATCTGGTTAAAAAATTCACATTCATTCAAAAGGACGGAGAGCATATGATATTTAAATTCAAACTAATTTTTGAAATTAAAATAAATATTTGAAACTTATTTTGAGTCAAAGAATAAATTTTTAAAAGAAATATGATTCATTTAAATTGATTTTATAAATTTAATATATATTTTAATTTAATATTTTGATGTTGATTTTGAAAACTTCTTATTTCTTTCCATGAGCTTTTTGATGTTGTCAAAAAGGAAGAGAAGTATGTTGAGTATATGAAATATGTATGTACTAATGATGTGCAATAAATTAAAGACTCACTAAGAATTCTTTCATAATGTTTAATTCATTATTCTTGTCTTGATTCATATTAGTTTCTTTAGTATATACTCAAAGATTTTGCCATCATAAAAAAGGAAGAGATTATTGATCCCATGATTGATTTTGATGATTGCCAAATCTTGAGTATATTATATATCTAATCATGTATTTAAATAATATGTGTAGGATTTTTCAAGTATTTAAAATAAAATATTTATTTCAAGAAAAAATTCTCTCAAGATGCCATGCTAAAATACTTAAAAGAAGAAGCTTTCATAAATTTGGATGGCTCATTATAAAAAAATAAATAAATAAATAAATAAATATCATTTGGAAGATTTTGGATCAAAAAATTCAAGTTTGAAATGTTAAATAATGAAGAAAAATGAAGTTGGAAAGTTTAGAACCGAGTCAGCTCGATTTGGATCCGAGCCAGCTCTTTCAAAGTGGCAAAAGACTTATTTGAAAGTTTTGCTAGTCGAGCCAACTCGAAGCTTCAATCGAGCCTTCTATCTCAGTTCAATAGAAAATACTATTATTGCTAATTACCGATCAAGCTAGTCCGACATAAAATCGAGATAGCTCTCTCAGAAGGACAGAATGATGCTTAGCATAGAAATTATATTTGAGCCGGCCCAAAGCATAAACCGAGCCAGCTCGACGGTGTCTAACAATCTTCAATGACTAGTTTCTACAATCTTTTCAATGGCTCCTTTTCACCTCCAACGACTATTTCAGAGCTTTCAATGGCTAGAACTCACTCTCCAACTATCTCTAAAGGTATTTAAAGATGGAGAATCAATTAGAAAGTAAGATTAAAGATTTTAAAGAGAGAATCTTTCAGTTTTGGTGAAAAATATTAAAAATCCAAAAAAAAAGAGAAAAGTTATGCATAATTTTCAGCAAGCCTTCAAAGCAATCTTCTCCAATATCTTTCATATCCTCTCAAGAATAAATTGAAGAAAAGCCAAGCTTCAATCGAGTAAATCATCGGCTTCTTCTTTGAGATCTAAAAAGCTTTAATTCTGTTCTTTATATTATGCTGAAATTTTTATTTATAATTATTATTTCTTTTCAAGTTTCTTTGAGAAAAAGAAATTAGGGATTAAGCCCATCCAAGCCTAGAATTAGATATTATAGATTTTGATTGATGAGCCCAAAAAACCAACTAGGTTGTTAGTGAATCCAAAAAACTAACGGTGTAAGGTTTTGGTTGGTGCTCCTATGAAAATCAACTAGGTTTATTTGCGAGCCTGAAAAAACAAACACATTATAATCAAGGATGGATTATAGTAAAAATTCCAAAAAAAGCTTAAAAAGTGGACGTAGATGCCAGTTGCACCGAACCACTATAAAATCTTCTGTGTTTGTATTATGCTTTCTTTGCATTCTTTAGTTTACTATTATTTTTTATTTGCATTGTTTATATTCTTAGTTCGTATTCACTATCTTGCTTCCACTATAGCTTAAAGGTTTCACCTCACAAACTTTCTATTTTACTTAAATTAAAGCATATATTTATTTAGAAAGTAAATTTGGCTAAAATTTTATAAGAACTCAATTAATCCCCCTTCCTCTTGGGTTGTAACCTCTGGGCAATACCTTGCATATTCTTTAGGACCTTGCCTTAAGAAGTATATAGCCATCATGTGCCTGATTCGAGTGCTGGATTCGGGGCATAACAGAGTGGTATCAGAGCTAAGGTTGAAGATTATAAGAACCTAGATTAGTAAGAATGGGGTAGAATTAGGATCTCGATCGATTATCTCAAAATAATTACAAATGTTTAAAGTTGATTGAAATATTACATTATAACTAAGTTTTCCTTATCAATGTGCATTATGATCCTCAGGACTGAAGTATAGAAGATTGCCACAGAAATAATTGATATAGAAGGAAATATATATTTTGAGTATTATAGATTGGTTGTACTATGTTGTGTTAGCATCAGATTTATTTTAAGAATTTAATTTGATGTGATAGCAATCTTGAATTTATTGAAAGTCATCTTGAATTAGAAGATTATAGCTCTTTTTTTGATAAAAAGAATAGAAAGAAGGTAATCAAATAATTTCTCAAAATTGTCGAAAGTAAAGAAGACTTCATGATCATGGCAAGAATTGATCTAACTATGATGCTTTAGCAATTTAGAGGATCATGATAGACAAGTTAGAAATTGATTTTCTTAAAAAGAAAGAGATTGATTTTGAATTATCTAATTAAATTGCCAAGATAATTCAAAGTTGGCTTGACTCAAATTAAATTTAAAAGTTAGTATCTTCATTATACAATGGTACAAATATGGCAATTATCTTGAGGAATAATTATGATCCAATGATAAGAAAATCTTTGCTTGGACTTTATAGAATTTTAATCTAGGATTATTAAGAAATTTTAGAGAATGTTAATCAAAATTGTAGAGTGGAAGTGTGGTGGTTGAGTTATTTATAATTGATCAAAAATATTGGTGGAGATTTGAAATATATTATGATGAAAGATATGATTCTCCAATAAAAGAGGTTTTTAAAGAAAATGTAAGTACTAGGGATTCTTAAGCTAGTCATGATGTGACAATATTGGAGGTAATAAGGAAAGTTTTGACCATCTTATTGAAGGAAAAAACCTATCAGATTCATTCAAATCTAATTTGACCAAAAAAAATATTTCAAAAAAAAATTTCCTTAGATCTAAATCAGATCTAATACTTTTTAGATTTGATTCAATGGATCTAATAAAATAAAATAAAATAATTAAATTAGATTTAATTTATATCTTATTTTTGGGTAATCTATGCAATTGTCTGGCCTCTATCGGTATCTACTCAGGCAGGATCTAGATATCTTCTCCTTCTTAAACTTTTCTTCGAAGATCAGATCTGGATCTGATCTTGAAGGTCTTCAAAATAATTTTTGAAGATCCGATGTCGTCTCTTGTAGTAGTGCTGCCTTCTTCCTTTCTTGTCGCCTTTTTCTTGCCTGGATCGCACCAAACTTGAGCTCTAAGCCTCTTGGGCATGGAGAGGAGATAGAGGATCAGAGGTAGGCATAGAGAAGAGAGGAAGAGACCTATGTGGCATGAGCAAGGGGAGAAGACTCTCAAAACTAGGCACAGACAGGATTTATATAGACCCTGCTATGCCATGCAGTGCCACATCATCTTAGCCAATCACATCTCTTCATATAATCAGATCTAAATCTGATTGATAGGATGACATCACCTGATCCAATCAGATGAGAGCCCCTCTCCAACACCCTTAGGTGGCGTCAAGATTGGTCAAAGCAGAGTCTTTGGCACCACCTAGTTTGATACCAAGAAGCAACCTGGAGACCCATCTATATGGGACTCCAGGCATCAATATCCTTGAGGCGTGGGGGCGTGCGCCTCCTCATTTTCTCTTTCAAGTAGGGGACAAGCCCCTATCTGCTCTCCTATAGGTGTATGACACATGGGCAGATGTCTAAGTGTCAAAGGTCAACATTTGACCAAAGTCAAAGAACAAGAATTAGTAGGTGACGAAAAATAGCAAGTGTTGTCTCAAATTTAACTCATAAATTAAGATAATCTTTTTCTGACCTAGACAAGCTCTAGTCAGACTAAGTAAAGGTACCTGAGTGAGCCCAAATACGTTTGGCTCAGTCGAGATTACTTTTGATGATTGCTGAAGGAGAATATTAGGCTCAATCGTATGCTAGCACGATTTTTTTGAACCTAATTGAATCTTATTCAAATCAATTGAACTAGGTTAGTCTAATTGATGATATCTAGATTCAAACTCTTATTTGTATGATCCAGTTAGGTTTAGTTCTATAAGATAATGGGATATGTCACGATCTCTATCATCGATATCATCGAAATACCTTCCGATGGTTCAGAACTTTTTTGATTCAGACAACTAGAATGATCGATCATCCAAATCATTCTAATTACTCCCAAAATCCATCAGTGATACTTAGCAGTATATGGTGACAACCCATTAGAATTGAAAATAAATCTCTCGATGTAGTTACCTGTGTGATTAAGTTCTTCTATCTTGAGCCCCGATTGGATTAGGGTTAAGGTGAACTCATCAAACCCTAATTTCCATCATATGAATTAATCATTCGATTCAAATCTGATGTGAAAATCTTAATAGAAACTCTTTCTATCATTTCACTCTGCCATAGCCATGGACTTATGGACTTGATTCTCATGATCATCATAGGATTGTTCCTCATCTACCGAGGTAGATAGATTTCTTCTTGGTGCGATCCAATTCCTATAATGAACATACTATAGCCAACATACACCTCAAGATTTTGAATGACTAGGAGATCGAGTCATGGTGTAGTCAAACTATAACACCACCCTCAAGGTGAACTACCAATGCACCTCAGGTCAAAGAACCAAACACACCACTATAGCTTTGACCCAGTCATCGACGAGAAGGTAGACTTTCGTATGACTGCTTGAGGTGGTCACGCTCAGTGTCCTGATTCTCTAACGAGTATCTGTACTCTCTCTCTGGTGTTTCTACACCATAAACTCAAGACTCATCTATTATAAAGAAGCGATTGTACACCAACCTCTTGGATCAATCATCATCCTCATGATGATCCTACGGTCAGGAGCATTTTATGAGTTAATAATGAAAATTCATGTCTTAAATTTTCAACTCTTGAAAATAAGAACTATCATTGCCATTAACTCAAGGGATGTATCACAGACACTAAATACACATTATGATAGAAAATAATCCATTTTATTATTTATAGTCAAAATTATAATTTTATCCTTAGAAGTGTATAACAAGTATCAACCAATTTTGGCTTCTAGGGCACACATATCTAACAAACTCTCACTTGACCTAAAGCCAATTGGCTACAAATCTAAGTCCCATCTTCTCAACGTAGGCTTCAATCTTCTGCTGGCCCAATGACTTTGTAAGTGGATCTGCCACATTGTCTGCGGAGTCGACTCTCTTGACCTCGACGTAACCTTTCTCGAGGTAATCGCGGATGAGGTGGTATCATTGCTCAATGTGCTTGGATTTCTAGTGAGACCTTGACTCCTTAGCAAGGGCTATGGTATCATTATTATCGTAGTATAGAGGAATGGTATCTAATGGCATCACTCTAATCTTTACGGCAAACTTCTTATACCAGAATTCCTCCTTCATAGCTTCTGACACAGCGATGTATTCTACTTCCATGGTGAAATCTGCTATCACTGTCTGCTTGAAACTCTTCCAACTGACAGCACCACCATTACACATAAACAGACTCCTAGATGTTGACTTTCAATCATCTACATCGGACATAAAATTTGAGTCAGTATACCCCTGGACTTGGAGTTCTCCATTACCAAAATTTAACAACATATTCTTAGTTCTTCTTAAGTACTTAAGGATATATTTCACAGAAGTCTAGTGTTCTTCACCTGAATTCAACTGATATCTGCTCGTGACACTCACAGCATGGGCTATATCAGGTCGTGTACATAACATGGCATACATGAGGCTCCCTATTACTGAAACATAAGGGATCTTTCTCATGCGTTCTATCTCCTCATATGTGCTAAGGCACATCTTCTTGGAGAGATGAATGCCATGTCTGAAGGATACTAATCTCCTCTTAGAGTTTTTCATACTAAACCTCTTTAGCACTTTCTTTATATATATTTTCTATGAAAGTCCTAGCATCCTATTCAGTCTATCTCTATAGACCTTAATTTTTAGAATAAATGATGCTTCTCCTAGGTTTTTTATGGAGAATTCTTTAGATAATCATATTTTAACTATGGTCAACATGAGAATATCATTCCCAATAAGGAGGATATCATCCACGTATAATACGAGGATGACAATAGCATTTTCACTGATCTTTTTAAAGATACATGATTCCTCCTTATTTTTAATGAAATCAAATAATTTGATCACATCATTAAAATGAGTATTCCAGCTCCGAGATGCTTGCTTAAGTCCATATATGGACCTTTGCAGCTTACATACCTTATGATCAGCATCACTGGATATGAAATCTAGCGGCTATTCTATATAGATATCTTCCTCAAGGTATCCATTTAAGAATGTCATTTTCACATCCATTTGTCATATTTTATAATCAAAATAGGCTGCAATAGCAAGCAATGTGTGGATGGATTTTAGCATAGCTAATGACGAAAAGGTATCATGATAATCAATGCCTTCGCATTGACTAAACCCTTTTGCCACTAATCTAGCTTTGAATGTCTCCACATTTTCATCTGCACCAATCTTTCTCTTGTAGATCCATTTACATCCAATAGGTACTATACCTTCTAGTGGATCTACCAAGGTCTAGACTTAATTTGAGTGCATTGAGTTAATTTTTGACTTCATTACCTCTAATCATTTCTCGGAGTCGATATCCGATATTGCCTCGTCATAGGTTTTGGGATCATCACCATGAACCTCATTACCTATGAGGAACATTTTCTCTACTTTCTTTGAAATGGTACCTAAGTACCTCTCAGGGGGACGAAAAACCTTTTTCGATCTACGAGGTGGAGGAGGTAGTGATTGTATTGGCTCAACCTGATTTGATTTTATTTGGTCCTTAGTTCGTTGCTCTTATGAGACTTTCTCCTCGAGCTTAATCTGCTTTTCAATGCCGCTATTTTGAATAAACTATTTTTCAAGAAAGATGGCATGTCGACTCATAATCATATTGTAATCTTCTGGAATGTAGAAATAATACCCTAATGACTCTTTAGGATATCCTATGAATCAAGTTCTAAAAGATCTAAAGTCTAACTTGTCCGCTTATTATCTTTTGACATGAGCCGGACAACTCCAAATTCTGAGATGACTCAGACTTGGTTTCTTACCATGCCATATCTCATACGGTATGGTAGGAACGGTTTTAAAAGCAACCCTATTCAATAAGTATATTGCAGTTAACAGACTATGTCCTCAAAGAAAATTAGGGAGGTCTGTGAAGTTCATCATGAATTGGACCATATCTAATAAGATCCGATTCCTTCATTCTAAAACTCCATTGAGTTGAGGTGTTCCAGGTGGAGTCTATTGAGAGACTATGCCATTTTTCTTGAGATAGTCCAAAAATTTTCGACTAAGGTATTCACCTCCTCGATCTGATCGAAAATTCTTAATGGATTTTTTAATTTGCTTATCTACTTCATATCTAATTTTTTTGAATTTTTCAAAAGCTTCAGACTTATGTCTCATAAGATACACATACCCATACCTAGATAAATCATCGGTAAAGATTATGAAGTAAACAAAGTTGCCTTTAGCTGGCACATCAAATGGGCCAAACACATCATTATGTACTAGGGCAAGAAGATCCATAGCCCTTTCCCTATGTCCTACAAAAGGAAGCTTAGTCATTTTGTCATAAAGACAAGATTCATAAATTGGATATGACTTGGCAGTCAACAGATTTAATAGCTCAATTTTTTTTAATTTATTAACCATATCTTCTGCTATATGACCTAGTCTTAGGTGCCATAGATACCTATCATTTGGACTATCCCTAGGTCGTTTTGTTTTTATGGCATTCACATTTTGTTCGATATTAAAAATAGATACATCAATATGTAACTGATAAAGAGCGTTAATAAGAAAACCACTTATAATTTTATTTCTTTCATAAAGAATATTATAATGATCCTTAAGAAAACTAATTACATAGCCTTCTAGTGCTAAGCATGAAACAGAAATCAAATTCCTGCTTGCTGTAGGCACATAATAACAATCATTTAATACTAAGTCTAAACCAGATGGTAGTCAAAGATGGTATATTCCAACGATCATAATAGTAACTCTTGCTCCATTTTCGATACGTAGAATCATCTCACCATCCCTCAACCTCCTGCTATCCTCAAGATCCTGCATGAAAGTACATAAATGAGCACTAAAACCAGAGTCAAGTACCAACAGGATGCAGAAAAAATCATAAAGTTAGACTCAATAATGAGCATACCTCTAGAAGGACCTACCTCCTTCTTATTCTTCAGGATGGCCAGGTAAGTAGGGTAGTTCCGCTTTCAATAGTCGTCAGTGTTGCAATGAAAATTTTTTTTTTGTCAGCGGCATTCTTTTTCAGCTCTGTCTTTTTCTTCTTTCCTCCTTCCACCTTCTACCTTTTCATAGACTTCTTCTTCTTTCCAAAAGACTTTCTCTTGGAAGAAGTCTGTTCTATAGCAAATACTGAGCCTTTAGAACCTTTCATTGAAAGCTCAATAGTAACCAGCATGTTCATAAGTTCGGCCAGAGAATTTTGAAGTTTATGCATATGGTAGTTTATGATGAATTGCCCATATGCATCAGTCAAAGATTACAGAATTATATCATTCTGCAGATCTAGGTCCAACTTCACTCTGAGCTTCTCAAGCTCTTTCAAATCCTTGATCATCATCAGATAATGATCTTGGACTGACTGTCCATCATGCATTTTAGCCTTGAATAGTTGTTTAGTGACTTGATACTTAGCTGTGCAACTCTATTCACCAAATATTTCTTGTAGGTGAGCCAACATTTGGCAGACAGTCCTGATATCTTCATGTTGGCATTGAAGCTCATCAGACATCGAGCCTAACATGTAATATCTGGCCTTATTATCTTCATCCATCCACTTATCAAGAGATGCTCTCTGTTCAGCGGATGGACGAGCTGGTAAGATGGAGGGTCCTGATCCAATACATGAGTTAACTTCTCGAAATCCAAAATGATTTTGAAGTTTCAGAGCCAATCCTTATAATTTGGTTCGGTCAGTCTATGGGTGTCCAGGATACGTGCTAGTGGATTGGATGCAGACATTTTTCTATAGAGAGTCAAAGTTTTTAGTTAGATATTATAATTAAGACTTGACTAATTTATTTAAAAATTTTATTTTTAAATAAATTAGCCTCTACTTTTTTCTTGGATCCCTACACTTTCTTTGTAGAGATGCAAAAATTTCCATGATTAATAATTTCTAGTAGGTGGTGCGATCCCACCAACTGACTCATCACCTCACCTAATAGTTATTGGTGATGGGTTAGCTAATGAGTGAGTAACTCTTATTCAATGATTCTCTAATCATGGTGCACCCAAACTTGGTCTCTAATTCATGAATCTCACCATGCCCAAAATATTGATCCACTTCATAGTTATGTCAGACCATCATTTGCATAGATTGGATTCCTAATTGAGTCTCTCATTGTATCTAGAATATTAAGCCCAATCCATCCTCCAGCCCGTAGCATCCAATGCCTAATAGACATGGTTACATCTTTTCAATGCAACTGAATCACTATAGCCAGCCGAGAACAATCAACCCCGAGAAGAGCCCGCACATCTACAATGGTAGAAGATCTTAGACTTAATCTTTTCTTAGGAAGATTTAATTTAGGTCTCATTAAACTAGACTTGTTATAGTCATAACCATTATGACTAACCTAGTGGCATGGATTAGCTCAGATTATTGGCCACCTCAGATCAGGACTGAGCCAACAAATATGGCTAGGTAAGTGAGACTGGTGGAAGGGATATGCTATTAACTCGATAAGAATGCATTCAAGTCGAGTAACTCCTAATTAAAAATCAGTCGATCGTATCTGTCAGACTTACCTTAGACATCAAATTATTGAGCTAAAATCAATTGGATTAGCCTACAATCCAGACTCTAACCACTAAGTCTAATTAGGTCTTTAGCTTGATCGATCACTCATGTGATTCAATCTTGACCCAGACTTAATCCTATTAGGCTAGTCAATTTAAGCACTCTTGATCCCATCTAACCAACTCTTGATTCGGTTTGATCAACTGCTTAAACCTAATTGAGCTACCCAAGTCCGAACCCAATTTTATGAATATGTCTTAAATCTAAAAATTCTCAATTTTGAGACTTAACATATTTCATAATCTTAATTTTTAATTAAGTTTAGGGTTCACAAATAAAATATGTAAATAAAATTCTAGGATTTCAGGATCTAGAATTTTGCAGAAAATAAGTTTTTGAATTTTTGATTAAGGATAAACGCGCAACACCCCTACACATCATAAGAACACCCCATCGAATGGAAGGAGAGGACATTTAAACCATACTTTATTCTTATGATCGGACGGTCAAGGAGAACGCCTTAATCAAAAATATGAAAAACTACAAAATTAGTTAGATCTACATCATATATCTCATATATAAAATTGATCTAACTATAAACATATTTTGCATACATCTCATGTATCATATCATGCATGTTTTCAAATCTAAATTATCTCATAATCATCTAAAAAAATAAATTTAAATTAATCATATCAAAATAAATTTTATTCTAGATAATTATGTAGAACTATTCTACAACTAGTCTAAACATGCATTCATCATATCTTATATGAACCAAAAATTAAATAACTTTATTTTCTATATTTTAGATATTATTATAATATTTATAATATCAAAAAATAGTAAATAAATAGATCTAAAAATTATAACTTAATCAAATTAAATTATGATCATGCAAGAATACATAGAACAATTCTATTCTATAACTAGTCATGCATCTTGTAGAACTTACATCTAAATTATTTAATTTTTTTTAATTATTTTAATTTTAGATCTAATCACATCTCATATGATATCTAAAATCATCTAATTATTAGATTAAAAATAAATTAAAATCAAATCTAAATTTTTATGGGAACCTAGCTCTGATACCAGTTGAAAGAAAAAACCTGTTTCTCGGATCAGGTTCGTTCAAATTTGATTTGACCAAGAGAAATATTTTAAAAAAAAATTTTACCTAGATCTAAATTAGATCTAATACTTTTCAAATCTAATTTGATAAATTTAATAAAATAAAATAAATTAAATTAAATTAGATTTAATTTATACCTTGTTCTTGGGTAATCTTATTATCCTATGATGATCCTACTGATTGCTTGAGGTTCTGGATGCAGCCACACAATCACCTGGCCTCTACCGATATCCACTTGGATAGGATTTGGATATCTTCTCCTTCTTAATCTTTTCTCCAAAGATTAGATCTAGATCTAATTTTGAAGGTCTTCAAAATAATTTTTGAAGATCCGATGTCGTCTCTTGCAGCAATGCAACCTTCTTCCTTTCTTGTCGCCTTTCTCTTACCTAGATCACACCAAACTTGAGCTTAAAGCCTCTTGGGTGTGGAGACGAGAGAGAGGATCATAGGTACCTATGGAGGAGAGAGGGAGAGAGCTATGTGGCATGAGCAAAGGGAGAAGACTCTCAAAACTAAGCGCAGACAGGGTTTATATAGATCCTACTGCGCCATGCAGTGCCACATCATTTCGGGCAATCACATCTCTTTGTTCAATCAGATCTAAATCTGATTGATGGGATGATATCACCTGATCAAATTAGAAGAGAGCCCACCTCCAACATCCTTAGGTGGCACCAAGACTGGTCAAAGCAGAGTCTTTAACGCCACCTAGTTTGATATCAAGAAGCAACCTGGAGTCCCATCTGTATGGGACTCCAAGCATCAATATCCTTAGGCACATGCCTCCCTAGGCATGCACCCCCTCTTTTTCTCTTTCTAGCAGGGGGACAAGTCCCTATCTACTCTTCTATAGGTGCATGACATATGGGCAGATATCTAAGTGTCAATGGTCAACGTTTGACCAAAGTCAAAGGACAAGAATTAGCAGGTGATGAAAAATGGTAGGTGTTGTCTCAAATTTATCTCATAAATTAAACAATCTTTTTCTGACCTGGACAAGCTCTAGTTAGACTAAGTAAAGGTACTTGAGTGAGTCCAAATACATTTGGTTCAGTCGAGACAACTTTTGATGATTGTTGAAGAAGAACATTAGGCTTAATCGTGTGCTAGCACGATTTTCTTGAACCTAATTGAATCTTATTCAAATCAATTGAACTGGGTTTGTTCAATTGATAATATTCAAATCCAAACTCTTATTTTTGTAATCTAGTTAGGTTTAGTTCTATATGGTAATAGGATATATCGCGATCTCTATCATCGACATCATCGAAACATATTTCGATGGATCAAAATTTTTCTGATTCAGACAACTAAAATGATCGATCATCCAAATCATTCAATTGCTCCCAAAATCCACCAGTGATACCTAGTAGTATATCGTGGCAATCTATCAGAACTAAAAATGAACCTCTTGGTGTAGTTACCTGTGTGATTAAGTTCTTCTATCTTGAGCTTCGATCGGATTAGGGTTAAGGTGAACTCGTCAAATCCTAATTTTCATCATATGAATTAATCATTCGATTCAAGTTTGATGTGAAAACCTTAATAAAAACTTTTCTATCATTTCACTCTACCATGGCCATGGACTTATGGACTTGATTCTCATGATCATCATAGGGCTGCTCCTCATCTACCGAGGTAAATAGATTTCTTCTTGGTGCAATCCAATTCCTACAATGAATATACTATAGCCAACATACACCTCAGGATTTCGAATGGCTAGGAGACCAAGTCATGATGTAGTCAAACTATAGCACCCTTAAGGTGAACTGTCGATGCACCTCAGGTTAAAGAACCAGACACACCACTGCAGCTTCGAGCCAGTCATCAACGAGAAGGTAGACTTTCTTATGACTGCTCGAGGTGGTCACGCTCGGTGCCCTCGTTCTCTAATGAGTATCTGTACTCTAGATCTAATGTCTCTACACCGTAGACTCAAGACTCATCTACTATAAAGAAGCGACTGTACACCAACCTTCTAGATCAATCACCATCCTCATGATGATCCTACAGTTAAGAGCATTTTATGAGTTAATAATAAAAATTCATGTCTCAAATTTTCAACTTTTGAAAATAAGAACTATCATTGCCATTAACTCAAGAGATGTATCATAGACACTAAATACATATTATGATAGAAAATAACCCATTTTATTATTTAGAGTCAAAATTATAATTTTATCCTTAGAAGTGTATAACAAGTGTTAGCCAATTCTGGCTTCTAGGGAATACATATCTAACACTTATATCTAAGATTAGTTATTGTTAATTGAATTTGGTTTATTAAGTATCTGAATAAATTCAATATGATTCGTTCCCCCTTTATGATCTTTACTCAAACATAGGAATCATTATATCAATATTTTATTTTTTTGGATCAATTTTAGTTCAGTTATGAGATCATTTCTATAATCATGATAGATAACTATTATTTAAAGCTATTACAATATAATCATGATCACTTTTAATAAATCAATCTTCCAATTGATCCTAGCTCAATCTTAAATGACTTTATCTCAATCTAAGAATCTTGGTGCTTATATATCTTTAATTTTGAGGATGAAATTTTTATAAGAGGGAGAGAATGTGAGAACCGGCTCTTTTGGCGTGAAGTTGGCAAATCGCACCGACTTCACCAAAACTCAAAAAAAAAAAAAATCAAAATAGGGGAATCTAATCTTCTACTTGATCTTTGTCTGTGGGAACTGATAAGATTGCGGGAGCACTAGAGGAGAGTCATGCATTGATGGAGAAATGGCCAAAGACTGATCGATCGAGATATGCTGGTGAATAGCTAGATTTATCCATCTTGAACCAAGCTTATCCCATCCTTTTCCCTTCTCTATTTAAACCACTCTCTTCTGATTGATCCCCCACCAAAATCCCTCTCCTTCTCCCTTCTCCCTCACCTCCAGTAGTTATGGATTGTTGCATTTAGGTCACCGTCATCTAAAACTTTGTTGTTATCATCTATGAAAAATATCTAGGATTTTATACATAGATTTCAATTTTTTTTCAAAAATTTATGCAACAGAAGATAGATTAATCAAATTAATCTACTTATGTATGTAGAAACACTTATATCTAGGATCTTATGACATGATATAAGCATGTAAGAAATCTAAAAATAAATCATGCTAAAAGGTATTGATCACATCAACACCGATCTAGATCTAATCTAGTATACTATTGAGATCAGATCTTTATACCTAATTGTGGGTTGAAAACTCCACTTGCTATTTTTCATAGATGAGAACATTGCTCAGAGCCACACAGAATGTCTAGCCTCTATAGGTTGCCATACGAGATTTCAAGGCTGATCGGAGGTCCGATGATCAAAAATCTGTATAGTGTGCTAGCACCTTACAGATCCCTCCTAATGGTTGATCTTTAATCTTCTTCTTAGGATCTCTTGAACCTTCCAGGTGATGAAGAATATGAGGAGGACTTATGAAAGATGATCTTCCTCTCTAATCCCTCAAGGATATGTGGAAGAGGGAGGAAGAAAAGCCCTAGAAAAGAACCCTTTCTTCTCTACTTGTTTTTTTCTTTCACCAAGACACACAAAGTTATTATCCTAATGAAAGTCCATACCCTAATGGTATTTGCGCCCAATATTCCCATGCCCAACCCTCTATCCCATGGTAAAACTCACTTAAAATTCCACACCAAAACTCCACTTAAATAAGGAGAAAAGGAAGAGTCCTAGTCTAGATCAAATACCTAGAATAGGAAAGGTTTCTTTGTAAGAAACATTAAGATGCCCAACTTTTAAGCGCCTCCTTATTTTCCTTAGGCATGGATACTAAAGAATATGCACACAATAACCTTCCTTTTTCATGCAAAAAATCAGATCCAAATCTGATCATTTTAGGCACATATAGTGGATAGAGTTTGGAAATTACAAAACTCTATCAAATAGAGTTCTAGGTCAAAACAACTTGCTTGTTTTGACTTAGTCAAAATCAATTTCCAAACCAGAAAAAAAGAAGATGCATAAGGCCTTCATTGGTGTGAGAAAACTCATGCACAAAATAAGAAGAAAGGCATGGGGCATGGGAAGAGGTGAGTTGATGCAAGAGAGAGAGTCTCAGTCAAACTGGGCTCTCAAATTTTCTCTGGTCAAATCAAATTTTAAGCCTAATTAAATTAAGATTGGTGCAATCTAATTAAAGATAATTCTAGTTCAACTAGAAGTCTATTAAAATCTGATTAAATTATATTTAATTTTGATTTAAATCCTAAGAAAATTAAGAATTAGATGCACATAAGTTCTAATTGAATAGGTAATTGATCTTCCTTGTAATTGGCTTATTTCATAAACTAATTAGACTTGATCTAATCAAGTCCAAACCAAACCAAATTGAATCTCATTCAATTAGACTCGATTTCAGCCTTAATGCCCAATCAAATTGAGCAAATTAACCATCTAATTGCTAATTAATCCTCCTGCAATACTTGCACAGATCAATCATCAATTGTATTGATGATTTGATCCTAAAATGATTTATAATCATTGATCAACCATCCGATCAGATAGAAATCTCTAATGTGTATGACTCCATAAATTTGAATCTAAGCCAATAGCAAAGAAGCAAATTTCATACTAAAATGAAGTGACCATCTAGCAAAGGTACTCGATGTCCAAATAAGTTGGATGTATGTAAAGCAACATTCTAGAACTCATTCGAATATGGTTACTATATAATTCATCCCTTTGATCTCTATGTTTAGGATGACTCAGAGTTAAACTATTAATCTTGAAATAATGCATCCATGATGTGTTTCAATGAAGTCAGTCCTATGACGACTCACAATGACTATCCTAGCCAAAGTTTTGCTAAATTGAAATACAATTCAATATAACTCCTAAAATTAGGAGTGGTCAATTCTATGTTTACTCACTCACTGACTTCATAAGTACTTGACTGTGTCCAAAAATCTTCCATCACTGAATTAAAAATTTAGGTAGTCCGACACCAAAGCAAGGTGAGTTGCTTGTAGGTCACCATGATGATCTCAGATCAGAAGGATACTTATATCCATATCCCTTTGGAGTAAATCTTGATAGTAAAATATTTCGAAGTTGATCACGTTCAGTAACAATGTATACCTACATCTTAGTTGTATGCCATACTAGTATCTCCATATTTCTTAGTTAAAAGGATAATCAATCTATATGGCATACAATGATCTATACTCGATAAATATTATCATCCTAGATAACAACGTATCATTTAATCATGAACATATTTAAGGACTAAATAATAAATTCTTTTTTTATCAAATCTAAATAGTTTTAAGAACTTCATCATAATATAAAAATTTATAAAAAAAGATGTACACTTATGATGAAAAAATTAGAATAAATTTTTATTTATAATAAATTATTTATATTTATAAAATTAGCTCAACCATCAACAAACTGATGATTGGCTTTGAAATATATTTTTCAACCATCAAAATCCACTTCTTTGTTAATTTTTCTTTATTTCTTCTATTTCGAAAGCTTTGAATGTAATTGCTCGAAATTTGCTCCATCGACTACAATCCATCACTACTGCTATACCACCACGACCATCAACCCCCACTCCTTTCTTCCATAAGAAGGTTGCAGGAAGAACCCTGTTAGTGCTCATTTATGGCCATGGGGAGAACCCTGCTAGCATTCATTTATAGCCATGGGAAAAGAGCTAGAGAAGAAAAAAAGAAGAGGGAAAGAAAGAGAAAGAAAGGAGAAGAAGGAAACACTACAAGAAATTCCATCTTTTTGCTATGAAATTATTCGTGATGAAAAAAATTTTATTATAAATAATATTATATATGATGAAACTAATTTTTTTTCAAAAATAATTGATTATTTATGATAAAAAAATTAGTTTCATTATAAATAATTAATTATTTATGATGAAAAATTAATTTTATCATATATAATCTATTATTTATGATAAATAATTTCTATCATAAATAATATAATCATAAATAAAATATTAAAAAAATAAAAAGGTTAGATTATTTATGATGAAAAATTTTCATCATAAATAATCGATTATTTATAATGCAAAATAATTTTTCATCATAAACAATCAATTATTTATGATGAAAATTTTTCATCAAAAATAATCTATCATAAATAAAATATTAAAAAAATAAAAAGGTTGGATTATTTATGATGAAAATTTTTATCATAAATAATTGATTATTTATGATGTAAAATAATTTTACATCATAAATAATCTATTATTTATGATGAAAAATTATGTCATAAATAATCTATCATAAATAAAATATTAAAAAAATAAAATGCTTAATTATTTATAATAAAAAAATTTTGTTGCAAATAATCTATTATTTATAATGAAAACTATGTTTGCATCATAAATAATTTGACCAAAATTTTAAATTTTAAAAATAGAAAAATATGGCTATTTTAAAAATAAAAAAGAGTAAAAATGTGCCATGCATGATCGATATGACAGGATTGTGGAGTGTGAATGAGTCCACTATTAGCTAGCTCGCAAGCAAATTAATATTTTTTTATTTTTTAAGAAAATTAATATTTTTTAATATTATATATTTTTAAAAATTAAAGTCCATCTTTACTATATTATTGCCTTGATCTGGTATCTCTAGCTTTATAGATCGATAAAATTTGATTTCGATGGTCACGAATGACCGTATGATGATTTGATAGATAGAAACCATCGATGAATTTAAAATTTTATAATAATAATTTTTATAATATTTATAGCATACTATCAAAATTTTACTTTAATCAAATATAATTATCATAGTAAATTTAGTATGGAATGATTTGGATCGTTAAATAAAAAATGAGTGATCAAAAGGCCAAACAGCATCCGATTAAGATGATTTTAAATGATCTTTGCCACTACTTTCATCGTTTATATAGTGATAATCAAAAAATTAAAATCATATATATATGAACCATCTATGTTAAGCAGATCTTATAAAAATATAAGTGTAATTACTTAAGGACCTTAAGAATATATATCAAGAGACATATAGTTTTGGATCATTTATAAATGTGTAGTTTGAATTTTATGATCTTCACCATACAAATGATCAAAATAGTAGCAAAGATTATTTATCTAAAAAATCATCTTAATCGGATGTCGTTTGGCCTTTTGATCACTTATTTTTTATTTAACGGTCCAAATCATTCCATACTAAATTGATGGTGATAATTATATTCGATTGAAGTAAAATTTTGATAGTGCACTATAAATATCATAAAAATTATTATTATAAAATTTTGAATCCATCGATGGTTTCTATCTATCAGATCATCATACAGTCGTTCGTGACCGTCGAAAAAAAGTTTTATCGATTTATAAAGCTAGAGCTATCAGATCGAGGTGATCTTTTGTAACGATACTCATATGATAATTACTTAAATAATGAATGATGAAGATAGACTTTAATTTTTAAAATTATATAAATTTAGAGAATAATAAATTTTTTTTAAAAGAATACTATTTTTTAAAAAAATTATAAAAAAATTTAATTTGCTCATGGACTAGCTAATAGTGGATGCGCTTGCACAGCTCAACCCCATCGCATTGCCATGCGCAGCATATTTTTACCTTTTTTTAAAAAAAATTCATCATCAAAAATCTAGTGATTATTTAAATTATTTATATATGAAAAATTATTTATGATAGAAAAGAATATTCCATCGTAAATAAAGATTATTTATGATGAAAATATATTTTTGTGGTAAATAATCTTTATTTATGATGGAAAATTATTTTTCATCATAAATATTCTCATCTTTTTTATTCTTTAAAATTATTTATTTACCAAAAGGTATTTATAATAGTAATATCCATCGTAAATAAATTTTATTTATGATGGAATATATTTTTCCATTGTAAATAATTTTTATTTATGATGAAAAATTTTCCATCCTAAATATTCTTAATTTTTTATTTTTAAAATTATTTATTTATAAAAAATTATTTCCAACGAAAATTTTTATCACTAATAAATTTTATTTATGATGAAAATTAGTTTTTTATTACAAATAATTCTATCCAATATTTTAATTTTTTTGGAGAGAATTTTTTGAAAAAAAATTAGCAAAAATTACTAGCGATGAAATATTTTTTTCATTGCTAATAAATCTTTTAGTGATGAAATTTTATCACTAAAATCCTTTAAATATCCCCTCCCACTACGTTCACACGAAATCCACTCTCTCCACGAAACCCACTCTTGCCTGCCCTCTCATCTTCTCTCTCTCCCCCTCCTTCACTTCCACAGACCAGCAGCCTGTTCTCCCGGTACCGCTGCCGCTGTCGGTGCTGGCGTCATTGCCACTATCATTGTCGGTGCTGGCATCGTTGATGGTATATAAATTTTTTTTTATTCTCTTTCGATCGTTCGAGCCGAGAGGCTGCGGATGCTAAACATGCGGTGGTCGGTGGCGGGCGATAGGGCATGGAGAGTGGCTGTCAGCTGCAAAGGGTGGAGGGCGCGTGGGGTGCAAGGCCGCAGGGCGGCGGTGATAGGACCATAGGTTAGGGGCTGCAGATGTTTTCATGCGGTGGCCGTGGCTAGCAAATGGCAAGACATGAAGGGTTGGTGCCAGCTATAGGTGGGGGGCCGCGTGGGTTGTGGAGCCACTGGTCAGTGGCGACGGGATGGGTTGGGGAGCCGTGGGCACCGATGGTAGGCGACGGAGGAGCGTCGGAATGGGTTGTGGGGCCGCGAGCATCATTGGTGGGCGACAGATGGGTGTCGCAGATCAAGTGAGGGGCCACGGTAGTGTTCGGGTGCCATAAGGGGTAAGGATCCATGAGGGATGGGGCGGCGGTGGCGAGTTAGGTGGGGTCCGTGGGTGGTGGATGGCAAAGGGGTGCTGCTGGGGGCGGGGGGCGAAGGAGCTTAATCAATTTTTAATTTTAATAGATAATAATAAAAAAATAACATAGTAATGGTAATAATCATAATAATAATAATAAATAATAAAAATAGTAATAATAATAATCATAATAATTATATTAATAATAATAGTAAAAATAATAATAATATTAATATTAATGAGAGTAAAAATAGTAATAATAATAATAGTAATAATAATAATAATGATAATAATAATATTAATATTAATAATGGTAATAATAATCATAGTAATAATAGTAGTTAAAATAATAATAATAGTAAATATAATAATAATAATAAGAGTGAAAATAGTAATAATAATGAAAATAATAATAATAGTAATAGTAGTAGTTAGAATAATAATAATAACAATAGTAAATATAATAATAATAATAAGAGTAGAAGTAGTAATAATAATGAAAATAATAATAATAGTAATAATAATAATAATAGTAGTAGTTAGAATAATAATAATAATAGTAAATATAATAATAATAATATTATTAGTAATAGTGGTAATTATAATAATAATTAAAATAGTTATAATGCATTTACTTGTTATAAGTAAAATAGTTAAGTTTTTAATTATATTTTTATGCTTTCACTTGTTATAGTTTAATTTTTTTATTTGTTTAGCTCATGTATTTCATTATGATTATGATTTAATATTTTAATTTGCATTAGTCGAAGGTTTTAATTTATAATGCATATAAACTATTAGGTATGAGTATCCGGATCGGCTTCCGATCAGGGATCTGATTCGGGATCCTATCCAAAATCCGATCTGGGATTCAATTCGGGCTCCTGTTTGGGATCATGTTCGAGATCAGAATGGAATCGAATCATGATCCGAATCGAATCTCGATCGGGATCTGGATAGAGATCTAGGTCGGGATTTGGTCTAGGATCCGATCTAGAATTCGATTTGGTAATGATTTAATTCATGCATTGATCTAACCTTAGACTTCTATTCAAGAGTCGATCCTAGGATCTCCAAAATGGACTCTGTGAACGACTTTTGGATGCCTTGGTTTGGGCAGTTCATAAATGCATCAATGTTTTATTGTTGTCATGGTGTTCTTTGTTCTATTATGAAAAATTTCATTATAGTTATCTCATTTGTTCTCTGGGTACATATTAGATATGGTTAAAATATGATCCATCTATATCGTATACTTGAAGAACTATAGGAAGATGCTGTCAGATTTTTTTCGGATATAGAACAAAGAACAAAGCTATGGCAATAATAAAAGTAATGCATTTTTGAAAGGGATAGGACCACACCTATTAGAAAAGAGTTGGTGGAGTTAGGATTCATGAATCATTATTCTTTATTGTCAGATGGATATCAAAAAAAGTTGGATGAACACCAGGGATATTTTTTTGCCTGAATATCAAAAAGGATTTCGAGATTTTATTGAATTTGCATGGTGTAAGGCTGATAGTGCCGATCAGATAAAGTGTCCATGCAAAAGATGTGTCAATATGGTATATCATCACATATCACTTGTTGAGGAGCATCTAATATGTTTTGGTATGGACAAGAAGTATACTCGCTGGATATGGCATGGACAGGGTGATCCGAATGAAGTTGTATACGACGATGACAATATCGATGATGATATTGATACTGCTGAACCTGTCGAACATAGTGGTATAGGTTCACTATTGGATGATTTGCATCATCCTTCTATCTCAAATATATCCATAAGTACTAGTGCATCTCAAGGCAGTTCTAATCATGAATACAATATTGATGAGATAGAAGAGACTTCTAAATAGTTTGTAAAGCTTGTTCGGGATGCACGAGAGCCACTCTACCCAAATCGTGCGAAGTTCTCCTAGTTAGAATTTTTGATTAAATTGCTTCATATTGAAACTATGAACCGATGGAGTCAGAAGTCTTGATCAAAATTTGACATTGATTAAAGCAGCTCTTTCCGATGGATCAATGCTTTTGAAATTATATACTGAAGCAAAATCATATATGTAGGGATTGGGACTTAGCTATATTCCTATACATGCTAGTAAAAATGATTATATATTATTTTACAAGAGAACGAACAAGCAAGTGAATGTCCGCAATGTGGTGAGCCTAGGTACAAAATTGATTATAGAAAAGAAAAGAAGATACCTCATAAGGTTTTAAGGTATTTTTCATTGATTCCAAGACTTCAAAGGTTGTATATGTCCACAAAGACAACTAAAGAAATGAGATGGCATCATGAACAGTGGATTTCGAAGGAGAACATACATAGCCACCCGGCTGACTCTATAGTATGGAAAGACTTCGATGCAAAGTATCTGCTATTTGCGAGTGACCCACGTAATATCTGGCTTGGTCTAGCAACAAATGGATTTAATCTTTTTGGTAATTTAAGTACTTCCTACAGCATGTGGCATGTAATGCTAGTTGTATATAATGTGTCACCTTGGAAATGCATGAAAGAGCCATTTATTTTTATGTCACTATTGATTCCAGGTTTGAAAGCACCAAGTAATGAAATTGATGTATATCTATGATCCTTAATCGATGATCTGAAAGAACTATGAAAAAATGGAGTATAGACATACAATTCTATCAGTCAAAGAAATTTTAAGTTGCAGGCATCGATTTTATGGATGATAAATAATTTTTCTGTGTATGAAAATTTATCTGAGTGGAGTACCAAAAATCTGCTTACAAGGATATGTCCAATATGCAACAAGGATATGTCCTCCTTACATTTAAAGCATGGAAGAAAAATCTGCTTCATGGGTCATCAACAGTTTCTACCTGCTAATCACTCTTGGAGGACCCATTATAACCAATATTTTGATGGTAAGTCTGACTGACGTTCACCACCTAAGGAGTTAAGTAGAGTGGAAGTATTAGAACAACTCGAAGCTATTGAAAATGTGAAATTTGAAAAAACATCGGGTACTCACAAGCAAAAGCGTACTGAAGCTAAGCTAAATTGAACGAAGCGAAGCCTATTTTTTGAACTACCATACTGGAAGCAATTATTACTTCATCATAACCTGGATGTAATGCACATTGAGAAGAATATTTTTGATAATGTCATCGGTATAGTGTTAAACATCACAAGAAAAATAAAAGATAATTCAAAAGCTCACCTTGATTTGCAAGAAATGAAAATCTGACCGAAATTACATTTAGTTCATCGAGGTGATAAATTTTTTATGCCACCTGCATGTTATTCACTATTTGGCGAGGAGAAGAAGAGTTTCTATGGATGGTTCAAAATCGTGAAGTTTTCTGATACTTACGCTTCAAATGCATCGCGATGTGTTGGCAATAATGATGGCAATATCTCTGACATGAAAAGTCATGACTCCCATGTGATGATACAGTGCTTGCTTCCTATGGTGATACATGGCTATCTGAGTGGTGATGTTCAAGCTGCATTGATTAAGTTGGAAGTATTTTTTCGAGAACTATGTTGCCGAAAGTTGAAGACTAACTTAATTAAAAAGTTTGAGAATGATATTGTGCTCATTCTTTATAAGTTAGAAAAAATCTTTTCATTATTATTTTTTGATGTTATGGTACACCTGGCTGTTCATCTTTCAAAGGAAGCTCTTCTGGTCGGCCTGGTAAATTATCGATGGATGTATCTATAAGAAAAAATTTTATTTTCTGTCGTAGGATCGTGCAGATTTGATCAGATCTAAGATAGATTTTTTTAAAAATTTTTAAATGATCTGATCAGATCTGAGAGTTCACAGATCTGATCATGGTGATCTAATATTAAAAATTAAAATAAAATTAAATCAGATTTAATTTCATACCTTGTCTGGATAATCTGATTATCCTATGATGATCCTGATGTTTTCTGAGATTCTGGAAAGAGCCACGCACGCGCCCAGCCTCTACCGATATCCACTCAGGAAGAACTAGATGTCTTATCCTTGTAAATATTTTCTTCAAAGATCATATCTGAATTTGATCTAGAAGTCCTTCAAAAAAAATTTTGAAGGCAGCGTGTCCGACTCACGAACACCATCACATAAATACTAAACTCTTCATAAATTTGATTAGATCTTCTTCTCATATTTGTACCTAACCTTTTAGGCATGTAGAAGAGAGGGAGAGAGAGGATAGAGGGGGTGTGGGATATCTAGAATAGCTGCCTTTGGGTATGAAAAATATTTCTTCCGTGAAGAGCCTTGGCGCAAGGGTTCTTATACAAAAGCATAGCGCCAAGTTAGAGTCCCTCTTTCATCAAAATCCTTATTTTTTCGACCATTGAGACTCCTAAACCTGATCTCCATAAAAATCCCCAAATCTTGTCTGATTTTGACACCAATAATCAATCTGAAAGGTGGCGGCATGAGTACATAAGCAAGAGTCCACTGCGCCTAGGACTCTTTCCTCAAGAGTTTGATCCAAATCAAACTCTATCATAACTTAGTCTAGACATCTCCAATAATTATGAAATTTGGTACACCTAATATATAATATATCCTCTATCACATAACTAAAAATTAGATCAAAATAATTTCTATAGAATTTTTTAGAAGTATTTGATCAGGTGATCCTCAATTCTCTCAAATAGGTCAACTTTTGATCCTAGTCCAATTTGACTATGAATGGATTTAATTTCTATAATTAATTTGATCTGAACTTATTTCAGTCAGATAAAAATAAACTCAATCAAAATATAAGAATGAGTTAAATCAAATTTGACTTGGTTGCGATGAATCAGAAAGATTTTAGAAGGAGAAAGTCAGGCTCAATTGTGTGCTAGCACGATTACCTTGAACCTGATTGGATCTAATCTAAATCAATCAAACTGGGTTAGCTCAATTGATGGCATCCAGACCCAAACCCTTATTTGTGTAACTTAGTTAGGTTCAATTCTATATTATAATGAGATATGTCATGATCTTCATTATCGACATCATCGAAACATCTTTCGATGGACCAAAATTTTTTTGATTCATACAATTAGAATGATTGATCATCAAAATCATTCTAATTGCTCCTAAAATCTATCAATGATACCTAACAGTATATGGTGACAATCCATCAGAACTGAAATCGAACCTCTCGGTACAGTTACTTGTGTGATTAGGTTCTTCTATCTCGAGCCCTAACAGGATTACAGTTAAGCTGAACTCATCAAACCCAATGTCCGTCATATGAATTAATCATTCAATTTGAGTCCAATGTGAAAACCTAATAAAAAATCTTTCTATCATCTTTACTCTGCCATGGCCATGGGCTTAAGGACTTAATCTCATGATTATCATAGGGCTACTCCTCATCTACCGAGGTAGATAGATCCTCTATTGGTGCAATCCAATTCCTACAATGAAGATGCTATAGCCAACATATACCTCAGGATTCTGAATTGCTAGGAGATCAAGTTATAGTGTAATCAAACTATAACACCCTCAAGGTGAACTGTCGATGCACCTCAGCTCAAAGAATCAGACACACCACTGCAGCATCAAGTCAGTCATCGACGAGAAGGTAAACTTTCTTATAACTACTCGAGGTGGTCACGCTCAGTGCCCTCATTCTCTAACAAATACCTATACTCTCACTCTGGTGTCTCCACACCATAGACTTAAGACACGCTTATCCTAAGAAAGCAATCGTACACCAACCTTCCGGATCAATCACCATCCTTATGATGATCCTACGGTCGAAAGCATTTTATGAGTTAATTATGAAAATTCATGTCTTAAATTTTTAGCTCTTGAAAATATGAATTATCATTACCATTAATTCAAAGAATGTATCACAGATACTTTTATATACACACTGTGATAGAAAAATAATCTATTTATTAATTTATAATTAAAATTATAAAATTATTCTTAGAAGTGTATTATAAGTGATAGCTAATTTGACTTCTAGGGCACACATCTAATAAACTCCCACTTAACCTAAAGTCAATTGACTACAAATCTAAGTTCTATCTTCTCAAGATAGGCTTCAATCTTCTGCTGGCTTAATGGCTTTATCAGTAGATCAATCGCATTATCTACAGTGTTGACTCTCTTGACCTCGACGTATTCCTTCTCGAGGTAATCGCAGATGAGGTGGTATCGTTGCTCGATGTGCTTGAATTTCTAGTAAGACCTCGCCTCCTGAGCTAGGGCTATGGCACCATTGTTATCACAGTACAGAAGGATGGCATCTAATGGCATCACTCCAAGCTCTACGGTGAACTTCTTATATCAAAATGCCTTCTTTGCAGCTTCTGGCACAGCAATGTACTCTACTTCCATGGTGGAATCTGATATCACCATCTACTTGAAACTTTTTCAGCTGACAACACCATAATTATAAATAAATAGACTTTCAGATGTCGACTTTGGATCATCTATATCGAACATAAAATTTGAGTCTGTATATCCCTGGACCTGGAGTTCTCCATTAGTAAAGATTAGAAACATATCCTTAGTCCTTCTCAGGTACTTAAGGATACATTTCATAGAAGTCCAGTGCTCTTCACCTAGATTCGACTGATACCTGCTCGTGACGCTCACAGCATGGGCAATATCAGGTCGTATACATAGCATGGCATACATAAGGCTCCCTATTGCTGAAGCATAAGGGATCTTGCTCGTATGTTCAATCTCCTCAGGTATGTTGGGACACATCTTCTTAGAGAGATGAACGCCATGTCTGAAGGGCACTAATCCCCTCTTGGAATTTTCCATGCTAAACCTCTTTAGTACCTCCTCTATGTACATCTTTTGTGAGAGATCCAGCATCCTATTTGGTCTATCTCTATAGATCTTAATTCCTAGAATAAAGGATGCCTCTCCTAGGTCTTTCATGAAGAATTCTTTAGACAATAATATTTTGACCATAGTCAATATGAAAATATCATTCCCAATTAAGAGGATATCATTCACGTACAGTATGAGAAAGATAATAGCACTCCCACTGACCTTTTTGAAAACACAGGGCTCCTCATTCTTGATGAATCCAAATAATTTGATCACATCATTGAAACGAGCATTCCAACTCCGAGATGCATGCTTAAGTCCATATATGGATCTTTGCAGTTTACAGACCTTGTGATCAGTATCACTGAATCTGAAACCCAGCGGCTGTTCTATATAGATATCTTCCTCAAGATATTCATTTAAGAATGCCATTTTTACATCCATCTGTCAAATTTTATAATCGAAATAGGCTGCAACAGCAAGCAATGTGCAGATGAATTTGAGCATGACTATTGACGAAAAGATATCCTGATAGTCAATGCCTTCGCACTGACTATATCCTTTTGCTACAAGCCCTACTTTGAATGTATCTATATTTCCATCGGCACTTATCTTTCTCTTGAAGATCCATTTACACCCAATAGGTACTATACCTTCAGATGGATCTACCAAGGTCCAGACTTGGTTCGAGCATATTGAGTTAATATCTGACTTCATTGCCTCTAACCATTTCTCAGAGTTGATATCTGATATTGCCTCATCATAGATTTTGAGATCATCACCATGAACCTCTTTTTCTGTGAGGAACATTCCTCTACGTCCTCTGAAATAATATCTAAGTATCTTTCTAGGGGATGGAAAATTCTTTTTGATCTACGAGGTGGATGAGGTAGTGATTAGACTGGCTCAATCTAATTGGGTTCCATAGGTTCCTTGGCTCATGGCTCTTGGAAGACTTTCTCCTCGAGCCTAATCTGTCTTTCGATGCCACCATCTTGAATAAATTATTTTTCAAGAAAGATGATGTGTCAACTCACAATCACATTGTGATCTTTCGAAAGATAGAAAAAATATCCTAATGACTCTTTAGGATATCCAATAAATCAAGCTCTAAAGGACCTAGACTCCAATTTATCCGTTTGTTGTCTCTTGACATGGGCTGGACAACCCTAAATTTTGAGATGACTCAGACTTGATTTCTTACCATGTCATATCTCATACGGTGTGATAGGAATGGTTTTAGATGGAATCCTATTCAGTAGATATATAGCGGTCAATAGACTATGTTCCCAAAAAACTCAGAAAGGTCTGTGAAGCTCATCATGGATCGAACCATATCTAATAGGGTCCGGCTTCTCCATTCTGAAATTCCGTTGAGTTGAGATGTTTCAGGTGGAGTTCATTGAGAGACTATGTCATTATCCTTAAGATAGTCTAAAAATTTTTGACTAAGGTATTCGCCTCCTCGATCTGATTGAAGAATCTTAATAGATTTTCTTATTTATTTTTCTACTTCGAGTCTAAATTTTTTGAACTTTTCAAAAGCTTCAGATTTGTGTCGCATCAAATACACATACCCATACCGAGAAATAAATCATCGATAAAGGTGATAAAGTAGATATAATTACTCCTAGCTAGCATATCAAATGGGTCGCATATATCAGTATGTACTAGGGCAAGCAGGTTTGTGGCTCTTTCTGCATGTCCTACAAAAGAAAGCTTGGTCATTTTGCCATGAAGGAATGATTCACAAATCGGATATGACTCGGAAGTCAATGGACTCAATAGCCCAGATTTCTTCAATTTGTTAATCCTATCTTCTGCTATATGACCTAGCCTAAGGTGCCAAAGATACCTATCATTTAAACTATCCCTAGGTTGCTTTGATCCTATGGCATTCACGTTTTGCTCGATATTAAAAATAGAAACATCAATATGTAACTGATAGAGACCATTAATAAGGAAACCACTTGCAATTTTATTTTTTTCATAAAGAATATTACAATGGTCCTTAAGAAAACTAATTATATAGCCTTTTTGTACTAAACATGAAAATAAAATCAAATTTCTACTTACTGAAGGCACATAAAAATAGTCCCTAAGTACTAAGTCTAGTCCTGACGGTAATCACAGAGAGTAGAATCTCACGGCCACAGCAGCAACTCTTGCTCCACTTTCGATGCATAGGATCATCTCACCATCCCTCAACCTCCTGCTATCCTCAAGACCCTGCGTAGAAGTGCACAAGTGAGCACTAGAACCAGAGTCAAGCATCCAACTGGATCCAGAAGAAACTGTAAGATTAGATTCTATAACGAGCATACCTCCAGAAGGACCTGCCTCCTTCTTGTTCTTCAGGCTGGCTAAGTAAAGAGGGCAGTTCCTCTTCTAATGGCCGTCAGTATTGCAATGAAAATATTTTTCTTTGCCAGTAGTCTTCTTCTTCGGCTCTGCCTTCTTCTTCTTCCCACCATCCATCTTCTGCTTCTTCATGGATTTCTTCTTTTTAAAAGACTTTCTCTTGGAAGAAGTCCACTCCACAGCAAGTACTGAGCCTTTAGAATATTTCACAAAAAGCTCAGTAGTAACCAGCATATCCATGAGCTCAATCAAGGTATTCTGAAGTTTATGCATATGATAGTTCATGATGAACTATCCATACGCATCAGTCAAGGATTGCAGAATTATATCAGTCTGCAGATCCTGATCTAACTTGACATCAAGTTTCTTAAGCTCTTCTAAGTTCTTGATTATCATCATACAATGATCTTAGACCGACTACCCATCATGCATTTGAGTCTTAATCAATCTTTTAGTGACTTGATATTTGGTAGCGCAACTCTATTCACCAAACTCTTGCAGGTGAGCCAATATTTGACAGCTAATCTTAATGTCTTCATGTTGGTGCTAGAGCTCATCAGACATCGAGCCCAACATGTAATACCTGACTTTGTTATCTTCATCCATCTACTTCTCGAGAGACGCTCTCTGATCAATGGATGAATAGGCTGGTAAGATGGGAGGATCCTATTCCAACACATAAGTAAACTTCTTAGAATCCAAAATAATTTTAAAGTTTTGGAGCCAATCTTTATAGTTGGATCCGATCAGTCTATGGGTGTCCAGGATACGGGCTAATGGATTGGATGCAGATATTTTTCTATAGAGAGTCAAAGTTTCTAATTAGATTTTGTAATTAGACTTAACCAATTTATTTAGGGGTTTCATTTTTAAACAAATTAAGCTTCCATTATTTACTCGGATCCCTGCACTTTCTTGGCAGAGATGCGAAAATCTCTGTGATTATTAATTTCTAGTGGATGGTGCAGTCCCACCAACTAACTTACTACCTCACCTAATAGTTATTGGTGATGGATTAACCGATGAGCGGACAATTCTTATCCAATGATTCTCTAATCATGGTGCATCCTAATCTGATCTCTAATTCATAAATCTCATCGTGTCCAGAATATTGATCCACTCCTTAGTTAAGTCAGATCCACCATTTGCATAGATTGGATTTCTAATTGGATCTCTCATCGTATCCAAATTATTGAGCCCAATTCATCCTCCAACCCATAGCATCCAATGCCTAATAGATATGGGTGCATCTTTTTGATGCAACTGAACCACTGTATCTAGTCGAGAATAATCAACCCCAGGAAGGGCCTGCACATCTACAATGGTAAAAGATCTTAGACTTAATATTTTTCTTAGAAAGATTTAATTTAGGTCTCTTTAAACTTAACTTGACTTAGTCATAACAATTATGACTAACCTAGTGGCATGGGTTGGCTTGAATGGTTTGCCACCTCAAATTAGAGCTAGGTCGACACAAATGGCTAGGTAAGTGAGATCGGTGGAAGGGATATGCCATTAACTTGACAAGAATGCATTCAAGTCGAGTAGCTTTCAATTAAAAATCAGTCGGTCGTATCTGTCAAACTTATCTTAGACACTAAATTATCAAATCAGAACTAATTGGATTAGCCTACAATCAAAGCTCGAACTACGAAGCCAAATTAGGTCTTGACTTGATCGAGTCATATTGAGTAACTTACCTTAGACACCAAATTATCAAATCAAAATCAATTAGATTAGCCTACAATCCAGACTCGAACCACAGAGCCAAATTAGATCTTGACTTGATCGAGTCACATCTCAATGTGATTCGATCTTGACCCAGACTTAATCCTATTAGGCTGGTCAAACCTAAGCTTTTTTTATCCTATCTAATCAACTCTTGATTCAGTTTGATCAATCGCTAGATCTAATTAAGCTACCCAAGCCCAAACCCAATTTTATGAATATGTCTTAGATCTAAAAATTCATAATTTTTAGATCTAATTAATTTTATAATCTTAATTCTTAATTAAATTTTGGGTTTATGAATAAAATATATAATAAAAATTCTAGGATTTCAGGATGTAGGGTTTTATAGAAAAATAAGTTCTAATTCCTAATTAAAGATGAACGCACAGCATCAATGCACGTCATTAGAACACCCCATCGAATAGGAGGAGAGAGCCTTTAAATTCTACTTCGTTCTTATGACCAGACAGTCATGGGAAACTCCTTAATCAAAAATATAATTTTTACTATAAAATTAGTTAGATCATATATCACATATAAAAAGATCTAACTAATATATGTCTCGCATACATCTCATGTATCATCAATATGCATACTTTCATATCTGAAATATCATATATTAAATTTAAAAAATAAAATTTTATATTTGATCTTATCAAAAATAAAACTATTCTAGACATCTTATAGAACTATTCTATGACTAGTCTAAGCATGCATCTTTCATATCTCATATGAATAAATCAAAAATAAAAAACTTTATTTTTATTTTTAGATCTGATTAAAATAATTATAACATAATAAAAATAAAAATTAAATAGATTTAAAATTATATTTAATCAAAATAAATACATGATTATAATAGACTACACATAGAACTATTCTATACCTAATCTAGTCGTGCATCTCATACATATTAGATCTAAATTATTTAATTTTTAATTTTTTAATTTTAGATCTAATTATATCTGATGTGATATCTAAAATATTTTAATATTAGATTATAAATAAAAATAAAATCAGATCTAAGGTAGATCTGAAGAACAGCAAATGCAGCTCTGATATCAGTTGTACTGAAAATTCCTATTTTCTGCCATAGGATTGTACAGATCTGATCAGATCTGAGATAAATATTTTAAAAAATTTTTAAATTATCTGATCAGATCTAAGAGTTCTTAGATTTGATCATGATGATCTAATATTAAAAATTAAAATTAAATTAAATAAAATTTAATTTCATACCTTGTTTGGGTAATCTAATTATCTTGCAATGATCCTGATGTTTCCTGAGGTTTTGGAAGGAGCCACGGACTCGTCTGGCCTCTATCGATATCCACTCATAAAGGATTTGGATATTTTCTTCTCATAATTTTTTTTTTGCAAAGATCATATCTGAATCTGATCTGAAAGTCCTTCAAAAAAATTTCTGAAGGCAGTATGTCTATCTCACGAACATCATCGCATAGATGCTGAACTCTTCACAAATTTGATTGGATCTTCTTCTCAGATTTATGCCTAACTTTTTAAGCATGTAGAAGAGAGGGAGAGAGAGGATACAAGGGGTGTAGGATATCTAGAATGGCAGCCTTTGGGTATGAAAAATATCTCTTCCATGAAGAGCCTTGGTGCAAGGGTTCTTATACAAAAGCATAGTGCCAAGTTAGAGTCCCTCTTTGACTAAAATCCTTATTTTTTTCAACCATTGGGACTCCTAGACCTGATCTCCATGAAAATCCATAGATCCCATCTGATTTTGACATCAAAAATCAATCTGGAAGGTGGCAGCATGAGTAGATAAGGAAGAGTCTACTATGCCTAGGACTCTTCCCTCGAGAGTTTGATTCAAATCAATCTCTATCACAACTCAGTCTAGACACTTCCAAAAATTATAAAATTTGGCACACCCAATGTATAATTCATGCTCTATCTTATATCTAAAAATTAGATCAAAATAATTTTTAAATAATTTTCTAGAAGCATCTGATCCGACGACCCTCAATTCTCTCAAACATGTCAACTTTTGACCCTAGTCCAATTTGATTATGAATGAATTTAATTTCTACAATTAATCTGATCTGAACTTATTTCAGTTAGATAAAAATAAATCTATTTAAAATATAAGAATAAGTCAAATCAAATTTGATTTAGTTGTGATGAATCAGAAAGATTTCAGAAGAAGAAAGTCAGGCTCAATCATGTGCTAGCACGATTACCTTGAACCTAATTGGATCTAATCCAAATCAATCGAACTAGATTAGCTCAATTGATGACATCTAGACCTAAATCCTTATTTGTATCATTCAATTAGATTTAATTCTATATGGTAATCAGATATATCATGATCTCCATCATCGACATCATCGAAACACATTTCAATGGACCAAAACTTTTTTGATTCATACAATTAGAATGATTGATCATCAAAATTATTCTAATTGCTTTCAAAATCCATCAGTGACACCTAACAGTATATGGTGGCAATCCATCAGAACTAAAAGCAAACCTCTTGGTGTAGTTATCTGTGTGATTGGGTTCTTCTAGATCCTCGATAGGATTAGGGTTAAGGTGAACTCGTCAAACCCAATGTCTGTCATATAAATTAATCATTCAATTTGAGTCCAATATGAAAATCTAATAGAAACTCTTTCTATCATCTTCACTTTGCCATAACCATGGGCTTAAGGACTCAATCTCATGATTATCATAGGGCTACTCCTCATTTACCGAGGTAGATAGATCTCCTATTGGTTGAATCCAATTTCTATAATGAAGATGCTATAGCCAACATACACCTTGGGATTTCGAATAGCTAAGAGACCGAGTTATGGTATAGTCAAACTATAACACCCTCAAGATGAACTATCGATGCATCTCAGGTTAAAAAACTAGACACACCACTGTAGCATCAAGTCAGTCATCGACGAGAAGATAGACTTCCTTATGACTACTCGAAGTGGTCATGCTCAGTGTCCTCGTTCTCTAACAAATATCTGTACTCTCACTCCAATATCTTCACACCATAGACTCAAGATATATCTATCCTAAGAAAGCGATCGTATACCAATCTTTTGGATCGATCACCATCCTCGTGATGATCCTACAGTCGAGAGCATTTTATAAGTTAATTATAAAAATTTATATTTTAAATTTTTAACTCTTGAAAATATGAATTGTCACTACCATTAACTCAAAGGATGTATCATAGACACTTTTAAATACACACTGTGATAGAAAAATAATTTATTTATTAATTTATGATCAAAATTATAAAATTATTCTTAGAAGTATATTACAAGTGATAGCCAATGGCTTCTAGGGTACACATTTAACAGTATCCTATTAAAAGATAAAAAAATCATAATCTCTTTGGCATATCAGTTGTAGGAAGTAAATGTATTACAACTTTTTAATTTTTTTTTATTTATAGATTCTTGTGTACCCTAAAAAAGTATGTGCGCAATAAGGCATGGCCTGAAGGATCCATAGTGGAAGCATATGTAGCTACAGAGTGTCTCACATTCTGCTCGATGTATCTTGACGACATCGACATGATTTAATCATGCAGATCGTAATGCCGAACCATGAATGGGATGATGATAAACCGATACTGTCCATATTCAAATAAATGGTTCAACCCATGGATGGAAGAATATATAAGTTTATGGACGTGAATGAGCTACCCAAGGCACACTTCTATATTCTAAATAATTATGAAAAAATTAAAGATTTAATTAAGTAAGTATTATCATAGCATAATTTTAGTATTTTAACCAATTTTTTTATGTCAATATAAAATTAAAAATTATGACTTATTGCAGTGAGCACAAGAATATACTATCCAGGAAGAGTAATACAAATGTTGATAATCGACATAGGATGGAATTTACAAAATGATTTGAAAACCATGTAAGTTTCACTAGTATTATATTATATTTTTATAATTATATAATTAATTACTTGTACCGACATAATTTTTTATGCTATATTGTAGATAAAATCTAAGTATTTCAATAAAAAAAGAGGGTGCGATCGATGAGTTGTGTAATTTACCATGTAGCCTCGATCGAAGGATTAACTACTATACATCCTGTATCATTGGAGGAATGAGATTTCATACAAGAGAGCTTGAGATGCAAAGATGGATCCAAAATAGTGAAATTACTATAATAGGATATGAAGAAGAAGAGAAGATTGAATATCTTGGTGTATTGATAGATATTATAGAATTAAAGTATGGATCCAAATATTCAGTATTCTTATTTCAGTGTGAATTATGGGATATTAGTAATAAGAAGATCAGTATTTACATTGATCCATACTTTATCAATATAAATTTTGTACGAACATGGTACCAGAATGAGCCATATATATTAGCAACTCAAACGAAATAAGTAATATATTTAAGATTCAAAATATCAAGATGATTGGCATGTCGTACAAAGAATAATACCTAGAGGCGTATATGACATACCAGTTAGATATATGTACCCTAGAAGTCAAAATTGGCTGACACTTGTAATACACTTTTAGGGGCAAAATTGTAATTTTGACTAAAATCAATAAAATGGGTTATTTTCTATCACATATGTGTATTTAGTATCTGTGATACATCCTTTGAGTTAATGGTAATGATAATTCATATTTTCAAGAGTTAAAAATTTAAGACATGAATAATCATTATTAACTCATAAAATGCTCCCGACCATAGGATCATCACGAGGATGGTGATTGATCCAAAAGGTTGGTGTACAATTGCTTCTCTTTAGTAGATGAGTCTTGAGTCTATGGTGTGGAGACATTGGAGTGAGAGTACAGATACTCGTAAGAGAACGAGGGCACTAAGCGTGACCATCTCGAGTAGTCATTAGGAAGTCTACCTTCTCATCAATGACTGACTCGATGCTGTAGTGGTGTGTCTGATTCTTTGATCTGAGATGCATCGGTAGTTCAACTTGAGGGTGTTATAGTTTGACTACACCATAACTCGATCTCCTAGCCATACGAAATCCTGAGGTGTATGTTGGCTATAGCATGTTCATTATAGGAACTGGATAGCATCAAGATGGAATCTATCAACCTCGGTGGTAGAGGAGCAGCCCTATGATGATCATGAGAATCAAGTCCAGAAGTCCATGGCCATGGCAGAGTGAAATAATAGAAAGAGTCTCTATTTAGATTTTTACATCAGACTTGAATCGAATGATTCATCATATGACAGAGACTAGGGTTTGACGAGTTCACCTTAACCCTAATCTGATCGAAGCTCAAGATAGAAGAACTTAATCACATAGGTAGCTGCATTAAGAGATTCATATTCAGCTCTGATGGATTGCCACCATATACTACTAGGTGTCACTGATGGATTTTGGAAGCAATTAGAATGATTTAGATGATCGATCATTCTAGCTGTTCAAATCAGAAGAGTTCTGATCCATCGAAAGGAGTTTCGATGATGTTGATGATAGAGATCATGACATATCCCATTACCATACAGAACTGAACCTAACTAGGTCACACAAACAAGGGTTTAAATCTGGTGATTATCAATTGAACAATCCATCAATCCTGATGCAATTCTCTGTAACTATTAAATCACGTTACGATTCAATTAGGTTCAAGAAAATCGTGCTACACTCGATTGAACCTAACGTTCTTCTTTTACTATCATAAATAGTTGTCCTGACTAAGCTAAAGGAGTTTGTGCTCATTCAGAGGCCTTCACTTGGTCTGACTGGAGCCTGTCCAGGTCAAAAAAGGGTCGTCTTATTTTGTAAGATAATACCTACCATTTTTTGATCACCTACCATTTCTCGTCCTTTGACTTTGGTCAAAAGTTGACCTTTGACTGGTCAAACATTGACCATTAATACTTTGACTTCTGTCCATGTGTCACACACCTATTGAAGAGCTGGTGGGGGCTTGTCCCCCTACTAGAACTTGGCAAGGAGGAGGGCGCACGCCACCCTTGGCGTGTGCCCAAGCTGGAGGCACCTAGGAGTCCCTATTAGATAGGGACTCCATCTCCTTTTTGGATTCCGATTAGAGTTCTCCTAAGAACCAAGTTTGACTGGTCTTAGGCACCATCTAAGGAGAAATCCAAGGGACTATATTTCCACCAATTAGATTTAGATCTAATTTTATAAAGGGTTGTGATTGGTTGGGAAGAAGAGGAGTTGGATCATGCTTAGTCTATAAATAAGACCCTGCGCCCAACTCAAAGAGTAATTAATTAAGATTTTCATGCCCCAAGGCTGCCTCTCCTCTCCTCCTCCATGCCAAAGCATCTTGTCCCTCTCCTCTCCACATCCAAAAGTATTTTGGGTTCTTGGTTGGTGTAATCCAGATGTGAGAAAGGCGACTGAAAGCTAGAAGGCTGCGCTACTGCAAAGGACAACTGCTGATCTTCGAAAGGAGTTTTGAAGATCCTCCAGATTAGATCCAAATCTAATTTTTGAAGATATGATAGAAAAGAAGAGGATCTCTAGATCCAACCTAAGTGAATATCAGTAGAGACCAGACACTTGCGTGGCTAGATCCAGAACCTTCCGCTGCTTACAGGATTATCAACGGATAATAGGATTACCTACTTCAAGATAAATTAAATTTGATTTAATTTATTTAAATTTATTTTAATTATTAAAATAATAAAAATTAAATCTAAAATATCTCAGATCTAATCTAGATTAAAGAAAAAAAATTTTGAAATATATCTCTTGATCCGATCAGATCTGAACGAACCTGGTCCGGGAAATCTGAATTTTTCTTCAACTGGTATCAGAGCCAAGGTTCTAAAAGTATTTAGATCTGATTTCAAATTTATTCTAATTAAAAAATAAATAATTTTAGATGTCACATGAGATGTGATCAGATCTGAAATTAGAAAAAATTAAAATTAAATAATTTGAATCTCAGATTAGAAAATATGCATGACTAGTTCTAAAATAAAATAGTTCTATAGAATAGTCTTATATGTTTTCAATTTAATTTGATTAAATAATATTTTAGATATATTTATTTACTATTTTTTAAATTATAATTATTATAATAATATCTAAAAATAATAAATAAAAATTATTTAATTTTAAATATTATATGAGATATGATTGATGCATGTCTAGACTAGTTTAGAATAGTTCTAATAGTTATCTAGATTAGAGTTTATTTTGATAAGATTAATTTAAATCTAATTTTTTAAATTATTATAAATAATTTTAGTATCTAAAAATATGCATGATTCGATATATGAGATATATGCAAATATGCCATGATTAGATCTAATTTGTATATGAGAATATATGGATATAGATAAATTATTTTATAGTTATTACATTTACCATTTGATTAAGGCGTTCTCTTGGCCGTCCGGTCATTAAAAATAAAAAAGGATTTAAAGGCCTCTTCTCCCATCCGATGGGGTGTTCTATGATGTGTAGGGGTGCTGCACGTTCGTCCTTAATCAGAAAATCCAAACTTACTTTCTGCAAACCCTAGATCTGAAACCCTAAGATTTATTGTACATATTTTATTTATGAACCTACTTAATTAGAATTAAGATTATGGAATATAAATTAGGTCTAAAATTAAGAATTTTAGATCTAAGACATATTGCATAATCTGGGTTCGGGCTTGGTTAGCTCAAATAGGTTCTAAGCGAGTGATCAATCGATCAAAGAGGTTGGTTAAGATGGAATCAACAAATGCTTAAATTGACCAGCTAATAGGATTAAAGTCTGGGCGTCAAGATCGAGTTACGAATCAAGCAAGACTAATTAGGCTCAGAGGTTAGAGTCTAGATTGAGGCCACCAACAATTGATTCTGGCACTCAATAATGTAGGTGTCTAAGGTAAGTTTGGCACATAACGACGACTTGATTTTATTTGGGAGCTAACTCGACTGATGCATTCTTATATAGTTAATGGCATATCCTTCCATCGATCTCACTTACTGGCATTTCTGTTAACCCAGTTCTGGATTTAGGTGGTCAATAATCGAGCTAACCCATGCACTAGGTTAGTCATAATTGTTATGACTATGACAAGTCTAGTTTAATGAGACCTAAATCAATTCTCTCTAAGAAAAGATTAAGTCTGAATCTTCCACCATTTGTAGATATGCAGGCCTTTCGGGGTTGATTGTTCTCGACTGGAACAGTGGCTTTGCATGTTGGCACCGAGAAGATGGATCTCTTCTCTTTTTTTTTCTTAGAGGATATTAACTTAGTTTATTTTGAAATAAATATTGATCTTAATTATGATGAGATATTGGTAAACTATTTTAAATTAATAAAATTAAATGTTTACTTTTCTACCATTGCTTGAGTATAATTTAATATGACATTTTTAAATATAAAGATTAGTCTTGCATATTCTTTAGGATCTTGCTCTATGAAATGTGTGGCGATTACGTATCCGATGCAAGTACTGGATTTGAGGCTTGACATCTTTCATGGGATTCCAAAGCTTGTGAGATTCATGGGATTCCAAAGCTTGTGAGAGTTTTAATTTGGCTTAAGTTTCTCATATTCATCAATCTTCTTTAAGCTCATGAGGTCAAAGTTTAGTTCAAGATCAAAGTTATAAGATTCCAGATCAAGTTCTTCACCCTTAGAAGATAATATGTAAGCATAATGACAAACACTTTAGGAGTTTTTGAAACCTTTTTTTTTGTGAATTCTGTGTAGAACACGAAGCATCAAAAGAAGATCAGCAGAAAATATTTATAGGGATTTTATCTTTTTAACTTTTATGGATTTTTAAAGGAAAATTTGAAAACCAAATCATTTTTTTTTTTTTTTTTTTTTTTTTTTTTTTTTTGTTTAGGAGAAGAGCTGGAGGCACCTTCAAAAACCTAGACCACTAAATTGGTTCGGTAGAAGCAACAACTAGACTATTATCATGGCTTAACTCACAAAGGATGGAGAAACACCACCAACTCCATGCAACAAAATTAAAGGATCACTCCCTCTCTCATTTTTTAACTTGATTTTGCTTTTGTTAAATGTGGTTTTTGCCGCATCAAGCATGTGCATGTTTTGCACCGGCTTCAAGCGAGCAGTGAATTTATAAAAGCTATGTAACATTTTAGATTACATTGCATCTAATTCTTTTTTCATTTGCAAATATTTTGCACCAAATCTTAACTCATCATACATTAAATTAAAACATCATGTGCATTCGCATCTTATCTTACAAAAACTTAGCTTACAATTTCATTGAGAGCGACTCCAAGGTTCCATCTCATAATAATAATAATAATAATAATAATAATAATAATAATAATATATATTGAACTACCATGTGAGACTCGGTATTTAGAGAGAACCCCATGGAAAGTTTGCATTTAAGCCTGCCTTGCAAGTAATAACTTGTAACAGATTGCGTGTAAAATACATCCACTTTGTCGTATAGGAAACTAGTAAAAGTTGTTGTAGACTAGAACAATCTCAACCACCAGCTTTATTAAATTGCCTTTCATCGGGAAAAAAAAAAAAAAAACAAAAAAAATCTTGATTAAATTGCCACGAGTCCAATAAGTTTGCTCGTCTGTCGTTGCCCAAAATTAAATAACTAAACAAAACATGCACTCTTTTTTCACCCCCTAAATGCTGGTTTTGGGGGAATATCCCCCACCCTCGTTATTTATATCAACACCTTCAATTATTGATTCCACCAATGCAATATAATACAACAAAGCCCATATGGTATCAACGGTCAACCCACCTGCTCGAGCTGAACCGGACCGGTACGATCGGTCCGGAAGGAACCCGGTCCATCATCCGATCCGACGAGCTCCCTAATTTCTCTCTCCTTAGTCTCCCTCTCCCCTCCTCCTGCTTTCTTACCACAACTTTCTCAACCTGCTCCTTCAGCTCCCGGACCTCCACCCAGAACCAATCGTCATCCGTCCATCTCCCGTCCGACGGCCAGTCCGCCCGGTCCTTGGACTCCTCAAGCCGCCTCAGCAGGCAGACCAGCTCGACCGAGTCGGCGAACCCGAGCGACCCGATCCGCTCCCCCAGCTCCCTGACCCGGACCACCATCTCCTGCTCCGCGGTGACCCTATATTCCTCCACTACTCTCACCGCCTCCGTTATTAGCTTGTTCCCCTTCACCGCCGCCGTCGATGCAGGAGCGCGGGTGATCTCCTCGATGACGGAAACGAGGGCTTCGAGCTCGATAAGGAGGTCTCGATTCAACAAGGACGCAAGGCGGTCGTTGGAGGAGTGGGGGTCGACAACGTTGGGGTGGTGAGAGGAGGGAAAGGTGGCGGTGACGGTGGCGGCGACGAGGAGGAGCTCGAGGAGGCGGGCGAGCCAGCGGGCCCAGGAGGCGAGGGGGCGGCGGAGGGGACGCGGGGAGGGAAGGGGGCGGGGAGGCAGGGCGGAGGAGGCGGCGGGGAGCTGGTCGCGAAGGATGAAGGCGCCGCGGGCAAGGAGGTGGTGGAGGGCCAGGAGGGACTTGAGGGCGACGGCGGGGTCGTGGGTGGAGTGGAGGCGGGCAGCGAGCGCGGAGACGCAGGCGGCGGCGGCGACGCGGGAGCCATGGCCGAAGGCGAGGAGGGTGGCGAGGTGGCGGGGGTCCGGGGGCTCCGACGAGGGTTGGTGGGTGGTGGCGCGGAGGACCGCCAGCTGGGCGGCGGAGGAGGAGGAGAGGAGGGTGGCTTTGCTTAGAGAGGCCGTGTCCTTCACCGCTCCGACGATGCCTCGGAATCTGCGGCCCATGGGGGGGGAGAGAGAGATGAAGGGAGCTGGAAGATAAGCGGAGCAGGAGGTAGGCGAGATGGTGTTGGGTACGAGCGTCTAACTCGTCAACGGATCTTACATGGTTTGAGGAGATAATCTTGGCAGCATATGCTTTGACTTCTAATCCCCACAACGTAAGTTGATGTAGCCAAGGGATCCTTGCATTTGATTTCTGAAAGTAAGTTGATGGTAACAAACTGTACAATGGATCCAGAGACCAGAGATATCCATAGGATTCCTCCATGCACATTAACCCTTGCATTTATAATACCATGACCATTTCAGCGAGTTAAGAAATGAAATCGACTCAACCCAGGCGGTGGTGTGGCGATGGATGCAATGGGTCGTACCTAACTCAAGGCAGGGTGTGGCAAGAAAATCTCGAGGTGGAATAGGACTGGTAGAATTAAACGGGATGGATAGGTTGAATGGATCGAATAAGATGGATAGAGTCCAGCGGGAAAATTTGTGAAGAATATATCATCAGATTAGATTTAAAATAAATTTTAATTATCATAAGTTAGATTAAAATTAAATTGATTAAATTTAAATTCGATTCGATTAGATTAAAATTTTATAACGAAAATTTTACTTCAAAACTACTTGTATATAAAAAATCATATGATTTTAGAATTCCTAACCTACGTATCAAGTAATCAAAAATTAAATAATCTAAATAAAATTAAATTAAAAATATTTTTTGGTCATCTGATATATAGATTAGGAGTCTTCAAATCATATGATTTTTGGTGTGTAAATAGTTTTGAAGTAGTAGATTACATCTAATGGTTTGGATGATCGATGTAGGATTTTTATTGTCTAATTTTAATATGATCAGATCTAAATCCAAATTCGATCGATCTTATCCAAGTCTGTCCCTTCTATCATTATATATACTTATCTTAGGATTTATTGCAGATAGGATAAAAATCATCCTATTCAGATTTGAAAGTAAATTATCACCCCTAAATATGGCAATAAGTTTTTTTCATTTTTTTTTAAATTTTATTTTTTATCTATTTTATTTTCAATAAGATGTGTGATGGTTTCCCTTACTTTTTTTAATGAAAAAGAAAAAAATATATTGAAGAAGGTGCAATTTATAGTGGTATCTCTTTATTTTATAGTGTGGTCATGTGCAAGTTGTGTGATTCTCCACTAAAGGAAAACCTCCAATACTTTTTTTTAAAAAAATTTTTGGGAATAGTAATAAAATAATTTATGCAAATGATGGAAAAAATATGTACTTATATCTTGCCGCCGCCATGGTAGTTGCATAAGAGTATACATTATAATTAAAAAAATATTTAGAAATGTTTAGAGATTATAGATTGTTGTTGCAGTTTTTGTTATGAAGTTAATATATGCTTCTTTGTGGAATATTGGAATTGAAGCTTTCCGTCCTATTAAAATTTTATTTATTTTATTTGAATTAGCTTTTCTTGAAAAGAGTAGGATTTCAAAAAATATAGTTTCCCTGAGCATTTGGTCAAATGGTATCATCTTTTGCTGCGCGAATAAGAGATTTGGGCCGGATTCAATTCTACTTGGAGACGATCTCGAAAATAGAACGGGTATATGGTAGAAAAGATAGGGAAAGAAACTCTCCTACATTAACTTTATCTAAAAATATTATTTATAACCTCAAAATATTTGGATTTTGATCGTGAGGATTGTGCAAGCATGCATCTAATCTCACATTGATTATGTACTGGTTAGATTTTGGATATTTATATTAGACTAAGAAATTAAAAAAAAAAATCTTTTGGCTAGCTTTTTTTAGATAAGATCCTGGATCGTTATAAATGATATCAAAGTGGACTTGGCTCATGGTCTGATCAGAGAATACAAGTAACTTAGGACTATTATGGCTAATCACATGCCGATTGTATTACTTATGATTTGATTTGGACAAATTTGGATCCTTAGCTTGATGAGGATGCCAGATGTTAAATTGGAGGACTGTGTAAGAACCTGTGCAAGTATGTATTTAGTCCCTTATTAGTTATATATTGGATAGATCTTGAATACATATATAAGATGAAGAAATTTGAATAATATCTTCCATCTAGCTCTTTTGAACAAGATTTTAGATTGTTACATTGACAATCATGTTCCTAACATATCGATATCTATTTTTCATCGTTCATAATCATATAACTAGAAAACATGAAATATATTTTCAATGTTTAAGTTGATCATGCTAGTTCCTACCAAACAAGTAGATTATGCCAATTATTGTCTACCCTTTCTACGTACGACGTTAGGGACGTATGGAACTTGGGTTGAAAACTCCATGATAGACGAGTATGTTGGCACAACCAATTGTAATAAAATAGAAATCCACAATAATATGTACAATAAATGGAAGATGATAATTAGAAGAGAAGCAAGAATGGATCACTCTCTTTCAAGACCAAAAATATCATCATGGCCGGCTTCTCTCTAGTTCTCATACATACACTCCCTCATTAACTCTAGCAATCCACAAAAAGGAAGCAGAGACAATAGGGAGAAGACAAGGAAAAGTTAATTTTTATAATAAAGTCTCCACTAAGTATTTCAAGAATGTTTCTAAAAATAAATAGTGCAACTTTCCAAATTCTATTCTAAAGGATCCTAACTACTAAATTTTTTTAATAAAATTAAAAATTAAAAAAAATCATAAAAATTAAAATTTCTATAATTAACCGATATCAACTTTTGTAATTAAGATAAAACGAGAACCAATCATCAAAAACTATTTCCATCCCGAGACTTATGCGTATGGGATTTGCGATCCATGTGGTCGGGATATCTCTGATCCGCATGGCTGGGACTCGTGACCCGTGCGGCATCACGTGCGCCGCATAAAGCGCTCCGGCATCAATACATCCAGAGCCCAATCAACGGCCGATTCGAGAATTTGAAATTTATGTTCCAAAATACAGTAGTAGTATGTTTTGTTGCGTATATTTTGCCGACAAATACAATGTATGATTCCAACATCTCACATCATGATTCATCTCAGATGGTCCCACCGTCGTCGGACAACAGGAGAAAGGATAAGGGAGCGCGACCACCGAGACCAAGCCCTTGATGCTGGTCTTTGCCTATATTAATGCTTGGATGTACCTTCCCGATGGTGGCATCCTGTAATACGCTGTTATGATGACTGCTGCTTGAAAGCTTCGCTAAACAGTATTCTACAAAGAAATATCTAAGAGAGAGAGAGCAAATAAGGTAAAAGTGCTAAACTGTAATCTTACAACGCCAAGAATTCAATTTAGTGTGAATAATTTGCAGTCCGAGATTGAGACCCAGATATAGCCTTCCAAGATTTTCAAATACTTAATTTGTTTGAGGTTTAATATGTAGACCTACACTTAAAAACCATTCACATGATGCGTGTCTAGAGGTTATCAAATATATATATTTTTTTATCAGGTGTACTTGAGATCGTCTATTTAAGTCACCTGGTTGGAGTTTGAGACTTAATTTTGTAGCCGTATCTTGCCCAATGAGTTGAACTCTAGGCATGGGTTGGGCTTAGATTGAGCCAGGTGTAAGTTGAATTTGACCACGCTTCTGGATTGGTATTGGTCGATAGGGGTGTAATCAACTACTACTTTTGAGTGCTCTTGTGGTAAATGTTAAGAACCAACAACGATGGAGATTATTGAACTTGTGAGTTTTATTTTAAGATTAAAATGGATGATTGACCATGGGATCAAGCCATCTCATTTGCTCTCTTCGTGGTATCATGCTTCAGTAAAAGTGAATTCAACCATATTTTCGGGTGCAGAAATTTATGAGTGTTGAGTAGATATTATTGTGAATGCTAGCAAATCAAGTGCATCGGAAAAGGCATGGATTAGATAGGAGATGTGTCATTAGTGGGAAAGATATGGATTTCCAATGAAAAAGAAAGAGGGAGTGATGGATGGGGACACGGTCTGAAGTGGTTGGGCCGTTCCTTTCCTCTAATTTGTTTCTTAATGGCCAGTGATTTGCGTAGGGTTGCGGTTTTCCGATCCCAGAGGCCTCGATTGGCTAATTCATCATCGTCATCATCTTTTTTGCACATAAATCATCATCATCATTAAATGTTGACACCTAACTAGGGAACTAGAATACAGGGATGGTTGGTGATGCAATTTATTTGGGCCTAGGTTGAAGGTATTAAATTTATTTTTGATGGGACCAGCTAAATTATCCGGTCCAAACAATAAAGCAATAACTTAGTCCAAGGAGCTGGTCTATTTGCATTCCTTTATAATGGGACTACAAAGTTTGATTATTGATTAATGGGACTATAAAGTTTGATTATTGATTATGTACTAGAAAAAAGAGTAATTGTTACCTTCCAATACAGGAAAATGAACAGCCTTCGGGCCAAGAAATATAAATATATTATAGCTAAAACTAGGTCGGATATGAATCAGATACCAATATATCCATATTTATATTTATTTTATCTGATGAATATAGATATGGATATGGATATTATTCAGATGCAAAAATTTATATGATTCATATTTATTTCAAATGGATATGGATACAATTCGGATATCAAAAGTATGGATATAACTTAGATAATTAAACTTTATGATTACAAAATCAAAGATATTCCTACATAGATAATGAATCAAGTAAAAAATATGTTTATATATTTTTTTTAATAATTAATAAATACTATATAAAATTATATAGAATTATACGTAGATTCAAATATTCGGATACCGACTGGATAATTGTATATCTGTATTCATATCCATTTTTTTTATAGATATCAATACAGATATGGATATTGATCGGATTATGAAATTTTTGTTTATATCTAGATTGATTCATATGTGAAAATGGATCCGGACAGATAATATTCATATCACTTCCATCCTAAAATCTGTATAAACCTATTTGTTAACTAGTTCACAAAGGCAATTTGCTGCCTAGTTTGCCTCAATCACAATATATGTTTTACAATCTCTTGGTCTAATCCAGCGTTAATTAACTTACTGGCATAACATGGACATTTACCCCATAAATACAAATGAGATATTGGGCATATGGTACAGGAATGGCCAAAAAAAAAAAAAAAAAGACTTGCGCCTGCCAAACAAGTTTGAAGAAGCAAGAATAAGGAAGAGTTATTCTGAATAAACCTTTTCGTTTCCGGAATAACTCATTTTTGGTTTTAATGGACAACATCTTCAACTTACAGATATTTTAGCAAACTGGAATAGCAAATGGAATAACCATTCCAAAAGGACTGGCAATTCCTTGTTACATTTTTTCATGGTAAGCAAATTGCAAGAAAAAAGAATGGAAAGTTAAACTTGTGACGTTAAGGTGTTTCTTTTCAACCGCGTGCAAGAGATGTATTGAATATCTTACGGGTTTCCTCCCCCCGCCCCTCAATGACGAGAGGAAAAATAGGGTTGGTGATTCCTAATTTGGTCCCCCGTCGCCGATTATGAGACCGGTGTTGTCTTGTCTCCCTTCACTAATTTTTCTAGCCATTCTTATAAAGTGACATGAGTTAGCATTATTCGCATGGCTGGGGATTTAAATGCCCTGGGTCAAGGTAAGTGTGCGGAGGTAGAAGGTTTCTCTAATTGAGTTAAAGAAGAGATTGGATGCAAGTAAAAGATAACTTGTAATGCTCAACATATCTACAAAGGAGCCCAGCAAGACCGGTCAAGCCTCTCTTACATTAGGTAGGAATATATTATTATATATATATAAAACAATACTCTATGAAAAAGTATTATAGTATTGCCCCTCACCATTTCAGAGATGACTTTAGTTATGCTATGTGGAATCAACTATTTCGATCGTACTGAACCTCCCATCTTCCGACTGAGTCTTCCGACTGAGTCGGGATCGGCATTTGCCGAGCAAAGAGAAAGATAGCCATGGTAGGACGATAGGAGGATGCGGCGGCACTGACGAGTACATAGAAGATATGAAAATAGAAAGAAAAAATAAAATAAAATAAAATATTATTTTATAAAATAATAAAAAAAATATCCATATATATAAAATAAATAAATAAATAAATAATATATTTATTATAAATATTTATTATTAAAAAATTTAATAATTACATGTCGTAATTATCCATCCCGTGCAATATACGGATCTTCGATTAGTTATTCTCTAATAAAGCAGAAAATAAAATGATACATTATGTCTTTTTATAGAGATATTATAATATTTGTATAATAAATAAAAATACCTAAAAAGCTACTGTTGGGGATAAATCCCGCTCCTGCCGAAGCCTGGCCCGACGCTCGGCCTAATGTACCCAGTAGCCGCTGAAGAGCTTCAGCGCCGGGCGCCAGGCCGAGCCCCTACCACGGCCGAACTGCCTAGAGGCCGAACTCCCCTTCGCCAAGGTCCGGGCCGAACTACCTAGCTGCCGAACTCCCCAGCGCAGGCTCCGGGTCGAACTCCCACCGCCAGCCGAACTTCCCCTTCGGACCGACTCCATGCGGCCGAACTCCTTCGGACTCCCCACGGCCGAACTCCTTCGGACCGAACTCCTTCGGACCGACCCCAGCGAGCCCATGCAGCCGAACTCCTTCGGACTTCCCACGGCCGAACTCCTTCGGACCGACTCCAAGCGGCCGAGCTTCAATGAAGTCCTCTCAGCGGCCGAACTCCTTCGGACTCCCCAGACCGAACTCCTTCGGACCGACTCCAGCGGCCGAACTCCTTCGGACTTCCCACGGCCGAACTCCTTCGGACCGACTCCAAGCGGCCGAGCTTCAATGAAGTCCTCTCAGCGGCCGAACTCCTCAGCGGACGGGCTTTAGTAGAATCCCCAAGCGGTCGTCACTCAGGAGCCCGAACTCCTCAGCAATCGTCACTCAGGAGCCCGAACTCCTCAGCAGTCGTCAGCCCGAACTCCTCAGCAGTCGTCACTGGGCCGAACTCCTCAGCGGTCGCCCTCATCAAACTTCGGCCGACCGAGCTCCTACCGAACTCTCAAGTGTCCAAGCCTCAGCCCAAGTCCAACAGCCGGCCGAACCCCAGACGGCCGAGCCGCGGCTTCTCAGCAGCCGAACTCTTCTGCGGACGGGCCTTAGCTGCATACCTCTCGCCAGACGCCTATGGGAGCCGAACTCCCTCCTATCTTCCTCTTCAGGAGCCCGAACTCCTCCGAAATGGGCACACGACGAAGGCCTTCATCCCTTCATTCGGCAAGCTCTGCAACCATCACCATCAGTCAGTCCGCCGCACCATCAGTCAGTCCGCCGCGGGCGATAGCGACCCACTGTCAGGCGGCGATGGCTGTCACCCTCCATCCGCCGCACGCGGCGCCAGTGAGACTGACTCCACCGAACCTCGAGCGGCCCGCCAGCACGCGGCTGCAGTTGTCACCATCAAGCTCCACTATATCAAAGGACCCTCCCGACACACTAAGGCTAAGCTCTCTGGACTCTTGACTCTCTAAGCTCTCCTCCACATCTCTAAGCTCCGGAACTCATTCCGAGCACTCCATTACTGTTGGTCAGGAAACTAACTTGACCGTCGGAGGGTCCTGCCGGAGCCACCACCCCACCGGTTCCGGACGGGACTTCGTTTTGCAGGTCCCCGGCGGCGCCCAGCGGCCTCGATTGCGGCGACCTCCGGCGGCGACGGATTTCTGCACCAACAGATTGGCGCCGTCTGTGGGAACGGGGACTTGAACCTTCGAGGTTCCCTTGTTCTTAAAGGAGTGCTCGGCGACGATTTCCCTCCCCTGCTCCGGATCTCTCTCCTCCCTCTTCAGTATTCCTTTTCTGAAAAGAAAAATGCCTCCCAGAAGAACCTCGACCCGGAGGTCGGCAGCCTCCGCGGCCCGATCCCGTTCGGGTCCGTCCGCTCCCACTCCGGCCCCGGCGACGCGGGCCCGCTCCGTACTCGCGGTAGATGCGGAGCGGTTCGACCTGCTTGCCCAGCAGGTCCGCGATCTTACGGAGGCGGTGCAGGCAGTGCAAGCCACGCATTCGCGAGGTCCAGCGCCCACTCGACCGGCGCGGGGTTCCCCGGAGCCCGGGAATCCAGTCCAGGAGCGACCGATGTGGGCTACCCAACCTCCGGCCCTCGGGAGAGAAGGGGCAGCCGGCAAAGAGCCCCTGCTCGGACCGCGGCTCAACCCAGGGAGAAGCTTCGCACCCCTTCCGCGAGAAGACCTTGGGGATTAAGGATCGCGAAGATTTCCTGGACCAAAGGCTCATGGAGATGGGACGGCGCATAGAAGAACTTCGTCATACTCCTTCCTCCCGCGGTAACGATATTTGCACTGATCCTCCCTTCTCACAGAAAATTATGCAGGAACAGGTACCACCGAACTTCAAGCTCCCGCATTTTGAAAGCTACGATGGGACCACTGACCCGGTCGACCATTTGGAGGCCTTCAGGACGACGATGTTACTCCATGGCGCGCCTGATGCCATTTTGTGTCGGGCTTTCCCTTCTACCCTCAAGGGAGCGGCTAGGAATTGGTACTCGGCGCTTAAGCCGGGCACCATCCTGTCGTTTGACCAAATGAGTCAACAATTCGCGGCCCACTTCGTCAGCAGCAAACGGCCGCGCAGAGGCTCGGATTCCTTGTTGGCCATCAGGCAAAAAGAGGGGGAACCCATCCGGGCTTACGTCACCCGGTTCAACGCTGCCGCGCTGGAAGTCCGGAACCTGGACCAATCAGTTGCTATGGCCGCCCTCAAGGGCGGCCTTCAGAAGAACGACCTGCTGTTTTCCCTGGAGAAGAAATATCCCAGGGACTTCGCTGACATGCTAGCTCGGGCCGAAAGCTATGCCCGGGCAGAAGAGGCTTTCGAGGCCAAGGATAGGTGAAGCTCGCGACAAGCGACGAGTAGGCAGAGCGGGAAGGCCTGCCGAGGAAAGAAAGCGCACCGAAGCCTGGCCGCGTTCCCGAACTCCCCCTGGTCGCGGGCGTGCCCGGACTCCACCTCAGGCTCGGGGGCGGGAAGCCACCGACGGAAGGGCGCGCCGAAGTTCTCCTCGGCACCGAAGTCCCACCCGACGCCGAAGTTCCCCCCGGCGCCGAGGTTCTCCCTCGCGACGAGGTCCCTCCCCGCGCCAAGGTTCTCCCCTCCGACGGCGTTTTCACAGCTACGCCCCCCTCAACGCCCCGAAGGCTCAAGTGCTGCTGGAGATCAAGGGACGACTTCCGGAGCCGGAGAGGATGCGTTCCCATCCCAGAAAACGCAACCCCAACAAGTTCTGCCTTTACCACCGTGACCACGGTCACGATACCGAGGAGTGCATCCAGCTCCAGGACGAAATCGAGGAGCTGGTCCGGCGGGGCAGGCTTGGCCGATTCCTGCGAAGACGATCTAAAGAGCAGGAAGATCGGCCGAGAATGTTGCCGCCGAATTGGGGAAGATCGGCAGGAGGACCGGCCGTCTCTTGGCGTCATTAACACCATCTCGGGAGGACCGCAGCAGGGAAAGACCGACGAATCCGAGGGATCGGCAAAGAGGCAGAGGACCTCGGAGCCCGTGACCTTCACCGAGGCAGACGCCCAGGGGATCAGATTTCCGCATAACGACGCGGTTGTAATCTCTTTAAACGTCGCTGATTATGATGTACGCCGCGTTTTGGTGGATAATGGAAGTTCGGCGGACATATTGTTTTACGATGCCTTCTTAAAAATGTCCCTACCTGACACCCGCTTAGGACCTGTAAATTCCCCCCTGGTGGGATTTGCCGGACACGCCGTTCCGGTCGAAGGCATGGTGACTTTGGCGGTGACGGCGGGCCAATCCCCAAAATCGGCCAAGGCGCGGATCGACTTTTTTGTCGTGAGGACCCCGTCCGCCTATAATGCAATCCTTGGGCGACCAGGCCTTAACGCGCTACGGGCGGTAGTGTCAACCTACTACTTAAAGATGAAATTCCCGACGAGCCATGGAGTCGGCGAAGTCAGAGGAGACCAAGCCCTGGCAAAGTACTGCTACTCAATCGCCCTGCGCGAGGGAGACCGGCCCGACCCTTGCCTTGTTGATGGACTGGACGTCCGCGACGACCTCACTGAAGAACGGGGCGAACCTGCGGAAGACCTCGTCCCTGTGTCCTTACGCGATGGAGACCCGGGGCATGAGGTGCGGATCGGCTCCAACTTAGCGGCCGAAGGTCAAGGGACAGCTCGTCGCTTTCCTCAGAAGGAATGCAGACGTCTTCGCCTGGGCCCCAGCGGATGTACCAGGGATCGACGCCGATGTCATAGAACATCGGCTGGCCATCGACCCAAGGCACCGACCCGTCAGAGAAAAATTACGCCGCCAAGCCCCAGAAAGACAGAAGGCGGTAGCCGAAGAAGTGGATAAGCTCCTTGAAGCTGGACTCATCCGGGAGGTCAACTATCCGACCTGGGTCTCGAACGTGGTCCTCGTCAAAAAAGCAAACAACAAATGGAGGATGTGCGTCGACTTCAAGAAGCTGAACAAAGCCTGCCCAAAGGACAGCTACCCCCTGCCGAGGATCGATCAGCTGGTGGACGCAACCTCGGGCCACGAGCTCCTCACTTTTATGGACGCATTTTCTGGTTATAACCAGATACGCATGGCGCCCGAGGATGAAGAAAAGACCACCTTTATTACTGACCGAGGTCTCTATTGTTACAGGGTCATGCCTTTCGGACTCAAGAATGCAGGAGCCACCTACCAGCGCTTGGTCAACAAGGTCTTCAAGGGGCAGATCGGCCGCAACATGGAGGTGTACGTGGACGACATGCTGGTCAAAAGCCGAGCCTCGACAGACCACCTCGCCGACCTTGAAGAAACTTTCGGTGCGCTTAGGAGGCACAAGATGAAGTTGAACCCGACCAAATGCGCCTTCGGCGTGACCTCCGGAAAATTTTTAGGATTCATGGTGTCGAGACGCGGAATCGAGGCAAATCCCGAGAAAATCCGAGCCATCCAGGAGATGACTGCCCCGAAAACAATTAAGGAAGTTCAGCGCCTGGCTGGGAAGGTGGCGTCCCTTGAACCGCTTTGTCTCGAAGGTCGGCCGAGCGGTGCCTGCCTTTCTTCCAGGTCCTCAGGCGACCGAAAGATTTTTGCTGGACAGCGGAGTGCAAACAGGCATTCGAAGGAGCTTAAAAACTACCTCGGCGCGCCTCCACTGCTGGCAAAGCCCGAACCTGGAGAAGGGCTGCTCCTATACCTAGCTGTCTCTCCAATGGCCCTGGCGGCTGTCCTGGTCAGGGAAGATGCGAAGGCGCAACAACCAGTCTACTACGTGAGCCGAGCCTTGAGGGACGCGGAGAACCAGGTACTCCAAGTTAGAAAAACTAATTTACTGTCTTCTGATCGCAGCCAGGAAGCTCCGACCTTACTTTCAGGAGCATACCATCACGGTCCTCACGGACCAACCAATTAAGAGCCGTCCTCCACCGCGCAGACGCTTCAGGAAGAATCGCCAAATGGGCGATCGAGCTCACGGAGTTCGACATCAATTACCGGCCCAGGCCATCGATCAAGGCTCAGATACTGGCGGACTTCGTGCTGGAATGCACCGCACCAGTTGAAGCCGAGCTTGAATCAAGCGAGACTATCATCGGCGGGAGACCAGGCCCCAACGAAGCCGAGCTGTGGCGGTCGAGCTTCCCTGAAGAAAGGGCCGACCTTCTTGAAGGCGCCTGGGTTCTGCATGTGGATGGCTCATCCAACTCTAGCGGGGCCGGCGCAGGGCTGGTCCTGGTTAGCCCCGAGGGGATCGTCACCGAGTACGCATTGCGCTTCGAGTTTCCCACAACCAACAATGGGGCCGAGTATGAAGCGCTGATAGCCGGGCTGCAGATAGCCAGGGAATTGAAGGTGGGTCGGCTTCAAGTCTATAGCGATTCCCAGTTGGTGGTCGGTCAGGTCGGCGGCAGCTACGAGGCGCGGGAGGAAAGCATGGTGATGTACCTCGGGAAGGTGAAGAACTTAATACCAGCCTTCGACAGCTTCGACATTCGGCACATCCCAAGGACCGGGAATACAAGGGCCGACCTCCTCTCCAAGTTGGCCACCTCTGCCCCGGCCGAACTACCAAAAGAGGTGTTTCTGGAAACTCTGAAGTGCCCGACCACCGAGGAACCTCAGGCCGTCCTGCGGACGGACTTCGGAGCTTCCAGCTGGATCGAGCTGGATCGATCCGCTGATCGCCTACCTCGAAGAAGGGGTCCTCCCCCACGACCGGAGAGAAGCTCGGAAGCTCAGGAGTCAAGCCTCCCGCTACGTCTTGTACGAGGGCAGGTTATATAAAAGGTCGTACTCCCTCCCGTTGCTGAGGTGCCTCCGACCCTCTGAGGCCTGCATCGCGCTACAGGATGTCCACGAAGGACTCTGCGGAAGTCACGCGGGAGCCAGATCCCTATCGCAAAGACTACTTCGGCAAGGGTACTACTGGCCAACCCTACTTCGTGATTCCACGGAATACGTGAAGAGGTGTGACCGCTGCCAGAAGAACGCCAGCGTGCAAAGGCAGCCGGCATCCGAACTCACTCCGCTCACTGCACCCTGGCCCTTCGCGCAGTGGGGGATGGACATCCTCGGCCCCTTCCCAACAGCGTCCGGACAACGGAAGTTCCTCCTGGTCGCGATCGACTACTTTACCAAGTGGGTCGAGGCGGAACCACTAGCGAAGATCACCGAGGCCAAGGTGCAGGACTTCGTCTGGAAGACGCTGATCTGCCGGTTCGGTCTGCCCCGAGCCCTCATAACCGATAATGGGCGACAGTTCGCTGGAGCCCGGTTTGCCGAGTTCTGCGAAGGACTAAACGTCTCCCACCACTTCACATCGGTGGCTCATCCGCAAGCCAATGGGGAAGCCGAAGTGACCAATCGGACCCTGCTGCAAGGCCTCAAGACGAGGCTCGACAGGGCAAAAGGGGCCTGGGTAGACGAACTCTACCACGTCCTCTGGGCATACCGAACAACGCAGAGGGTACCGACCGGCGAGACACCCTTCGCCTTGGCCTTCGGCACCGAGGCAGTCATCCCGATCGAGCTCAAACTCCCGTCTGCTCGAATCGTGGGCTTCAACGAGCAACTCAACTCCCAGGACCTCAGAACCAACCTCGACCTTCTGGAAGAAAAGAGGGAGGCAGCCCGCATCCGAATGGCCGCCTACCAACGGAAGGTGGCTCGGTATTACAATTCCAGAGTCAAAAGCAAGGCGTTCAGAGTTGGGGACTTAGTGCTCCGACGAGCAGCCGTCTCTCCAGCCCCAGAGTCAAGGGAAGCTCGTCCCAAATTGGGAAGGTCCGTACGAAGTGGTAGAGGTCATCCGACCTGGTACCTATCGCCTAAAGGAGCTCGGAGGACTAGCGCTTCCCCGACCTTGGAACTCAGAAAACCTGAGAATGTACTACCAGTAGTTTCCCTCAATAAAACCTTGTTGCTCGACACTATCGTTTCAGGGTCACTGGGAAAAAAGCGAGCGGAAATGTCCCCACAGCCGGCTAGGAATAGGAGGAGAACCTCGTCCTAGCATGAGCAAAGTCGAAGGCCCCGTCCACAAAGGACGGGATGGGGGGAGAAGCGAGGACGACGACGGTCCTCATGTGCCCCCACAGCCGGCTAGGAACAGGAGGAGAACCTCGTCCTAGCGTGAGCAAAGTCGAAGGCCCCGTCCACAAAGGACGGGATGGGGGGAGAAGCGAGGACGACGGTCCTCATGTGCCCCCACAGCCGGCTAGGAACAGGAGGAGAACCTCGTCCTAGCGTGAGCAAAGTCGAAGGCCCCGTCCACAAAGGACGGGATGGGGGGAGAAGCGAGGACGACGGTCCTCATGTGCCCCCACAGCCGGCTAGGGAACAGGAGGAGAACCTCGTCCTAGCGTGAGCAAAGTCGAAGGCCCCGTCCACAAGGACGGGATGGGGGGAGAGGCGAGGACGACGGTCCCCATGTGCCCCCATAGCCCGTTGGGAACAGGAGGAGAACCTCGTCCTAACGAGAGCAAAGTCGAAGACCCCGTCCACCAAGGACGGGATGGGGGAGAAGCTCGGACGATGGTTCGGATGTGCCCCCACAGCCCGCTAGAAACAAGAGGAGAACCTCGTCCTAACGTGAGCAAGGTCCGAGGCCGAGCCCCAGAGTCCATGGCAAGCTTCACTGTAGAAGACGAGGTCTCCTTCGGACCTCCGCCTCAACTTCAGCGTCAATGTTGGCTGGAGATGAGACCTCCCCTGAGCTTCAGCTGCGACAAATGCGGAGCCCGGAAAAAGACTTCGGCAGTCGCCTGTTTTGGTACTCCCTCCCTTCAATCTTTGAACTCGGGAGTGGGGGGGGCTACTGTTGGGGATAAATCCCGCTCCTGCCGAAGCCTGGCCCGACGCTCGGCCCAATGTACCCAGTAGCCGCTGAAGAGCTTCAGCGCCGGGCGCCAGGCCGAGCCCCTACCACGGCCGAACTGCCTAGAGGCCGAACTCCCCTTCGCCAAGGTCCGGGCCGAACTACCTAGCTGCCGAACTCCCCAGCGCAGGCTCCGGGTCGAACTCCCACCGCCAGCCGAACTTCCCCTTCGGACCGACTCCATGCGGCCGAACTCCTTCGGACTCCCCAGCGGCCGAACTCTTTCGGACCGACTCCATGCGGCCGAACTCCTTCGGACTCCCCAGCGGCCGAACTCCTTCGGACCGACTCCATGCGGCCGAACTCCTTCGGACTTCCCACGGCCGAACTCCTTCGGACCGACTCCAAGCGGCCGAGCTTCAATGAAGTCCTCTCAGCGGCCGAACTCCTTCGGACTCCCCAGCAGCCGAACTCCTTCGGACCGACTCCATGCGGCCGAACTCCTTCGGACTTCCCACGGCCGAACTCCTTCGGACCGACTCCAAGCGGCCGAGCTTCAATGAAGTCCTCTCAGCGGCCGAACTCCTCAGCGGACGGGCTTTAGTAGAATCCCCAAGCGGTCGTCACTCAGGAGCCCGAACTCCTCAGCAATCGTCACTCAGGAGCCCGAACTCCTCAGCAGTCGTCACTGGGCCGAACTCCTCAGCGGTCGCCCTCATCAAACTTCGGCCGACCGAGCTCCTACCGAACTCTCAAGTGTCCAAGCCTCAGCCCAAGTCCAACAGCCGACCGAACCCCAGACGGCCGAGCCGCGGCTTCTCAGCAGCCGAACTCTTCTGCGGACGAGTCCTTAGCTGCACACCTCTCGCCAGACACCTATGGGAGCCGAACTCCCTCCTATCTTCCTCTTCAGGAGCCCGAACTCCTCCGAAATGGGCACACGACGAAGGCCTTCATCCCTTCATTCGGCAAGCTCTGCAACCATCACCATCAGTCAGTCCGCCGCACCATCAGTCAGTCCACCGCGGGCGATAGCGACCCACTGTCAGGCGGCGATGGCTGTCACCCTCCATCCGCCGCACGCGGCACCAGTGAGACTGACTCCATCGAACCTCGAGCGGCCCGCCAGCACGCGGCTGCAGTTGTCACCATCAAGCTCCGCTATATCAAGGACCCTCCCGACACACTAAGGGGGAGCTCTCTGACTCTTGACTCTCTAAGCTCTCCTCCACATCTCTAAACTCCGGAACTCATTCCGGGCACTCCATTACTGTTGGTCAGAAACTAACTTGACCGTCGGAGGGTCCTGCCGGAGCCACCACCCCCCCGGTTCCGGACGGGACTTCATTTTGCAGGTCCCCGGCGGCGCCCAGCGGCCTCGATTGCGGCGACCTCCGGCGGCGACGGATTTCAGCACCAACAGCTACAAAGAAATCTAACCTAAAATAACTAAAATCAAAGAAGGAAACTAAATTGAGAAGAATAATTGGTCAGACATCCAATTTGACCAACTCTTCGATTTGAGAAGAGTCGCATCTGTCTTCTCTTAGGCTTCCATGTAATCCATCGGCATTGTGTTGACTCCTGCAAAGTATTCTGAAATTGCGCCACAAGGGAGAATCCTTGAAGAGATACTCAAAGGGAACTTTAAAATTCAATAAATTGATTCTATGATTAAAAAAAAAAAAGGGTTTACAAGAGGTATTTCTAGTGATCTAGGGTTTCTTACAATGACTAGAACATGTGGAGTGCTTGTAGAATTTGACCGGCACTCAACTTATATAACCGCCAAGTCATATAGAACTTAAGGAGGTTAATTCTAGACGCAACAGCATATTTGTTTGTAGGTTTGGTGTCCTAAGATAGGTTGGATGACACCCTAACAATTGTAGGATCTGTCCTAGGTTGTCCAGGAAACAAACTAGCTTTAAAGGAAGGGGCCCGACCAAATAAGTCTGCTAGCATATTAGCGCGTGCAACAATATTTCTTCATCCGGTCAACAAAACGAAATCCTTGATGCCATGGTTGGTTTTTCAAGAGCAAGGAGCATTTGTCCAAGAGAGGTGTATATCAGATAACATTTTGCTATTACAGGAGATTCTTCGTTCCTTGGAGATTTCGTCGAAGAGAAAGGACTGATGTTGGCCAAAGTTTATATGGAGCGGGTGCATGATAATGTGTGGTGGGATTACTTAGCATTGTAGCAAGGCTTCAGAGAGTCAAAAAGACTCATGCAGGAGAGTCGATTAAGCTAGTTCGATGTGGATGACGGGCCAGCCTGTAAGAAAAATTCTAAAATTGATGGGGTATCATCCAGTTTAGAATCCTTCGATGCGTAAGTTGGCTAAAGCTTTGTCAACAAATAGTGAAAATGAAAGATTGAAATACAGAATAAGAGTTTGAGTGAAGAAAGGTTCGATCTATCTTTAGTGGGAAAGTCGAGAGTAAATTTCAGCAAAGTTTCGACTCTGTGAATTTGTGCTTACCTTGGAGGGATATCCCACCCCTCTATTTATAGAAGGGTTCGCTTAGGCCTTACGAAAAGTTTCTTAGACCGTTAATTTATTATGGCCAACTGGATTACAGTTATTAACTGTTTGCTTTGGTGGCGATTAACTAGAGCACAGCTAGAGGATGGTCACAATTTGATTAGAGCACAGCTGGCGCTTTGTTAACTATCAAAACATGTCAAGGTCGGTAAATCATTGATCTGGATCTAGGATGAGGTCGCTGATTTATCCGATCTCACTATAAGATAATTTGATGTGGTCGATGACATCGGCATTTTACCGATCTCGAGTATTAAATTGATCATTCTAGTCCCAAACCGATTATTGTCGATGAGGTCGATACTAATCCGATCTCTTATAAAGTTCAACGGTCGCTATCCTTTAGGACGATAAAATACTGGTTTGATTACTTACGGTCAAGTTGAGGTCGGTTTATTAATGACTTTTGTTGAGATTTATTTCAAACATCGTGGAGAATGGTGGCAGACTGGTCTTGGATTCATTCTAGTCGGTTATCTACCAATCTGAACTTGATCACTTGATCGATTTGGTTCTGCCCGACAGTCTGACATCCAAATCGGTACTTTACCAACCTGACACCAAACTTATCGATTGCCTATCATATGAGATAGTGATCTTTTTGATGATGCCATGTATCTAACAGAGAATGATCGTACCAATAGTTCCCCTCCCACTTTCCAGACTTAGAGCAGAACTCCTTCGATGATAAGTATGGAAAGTCATTTCAAAGATCATTCGCTGCATTAAGGATCGTGCCATGCGATTGCCAAATTTAATTTTTAAATAATTCAAAAAAATAGGCCATCTCGTTCATCGCGGTCATCGTACCATGATATTTAAGAAAGCATGAGAGAGAGTAAAACCATCATTAGTTGTGCTACTATAACCCAGGTGACGTGGGGCACGTGGTGCTCATCTATGGGCCGGTCGAACCACCATATGGAACAAGCTTATGTGGCTTGATCTAGGCCAATACATCGAAATAGATTTTCGATGGCCTTTTTAGATGATCGACATATGGTTCAAATCTAATGGCGGGAATGTTAATCCAGGCCGTTGTCTCTTCCTATATATAGGGTACTTGTTCGCTTTTTTTTTCACTTTACTATTCTTTTGCCTGAGTGAGACTTTCGCTATTAGAGAAGTTTCTGTGCTCTTAGCTGATCGGAGGAGAAAGCAATTCTGGTAATTGCCGAAGCTTGGAGGGAGCTGCTAAAAGCAATGAAGAAGGCTTCCTTTCCTCCTTTGGTAGGATCATCTTTCCTCCCCTTTGGTTTAGGATTTCTATCTCTTAGGATTTTTATTGACCTAAAGATTGATTTTGATGATAACAAAGAGTTTTAAGTATAAATTATAAAATCTAACTTCATTTTTGAGGATGTATAGCTTAAATTCTAAGTATTCACAATGCTTTAAGTGACTTTCATCAATCAAATGGACTATCACTAATCAAGAGGCTCTTGAAAAAAATCAAGACTTGACACATCCTAAAAAGAATGGCTAATGAGAGATAAATTAAGTTTAGAAAGCAAGTCTAGCTTACAAAAAAAAATAAAAAAAGAAAGACTATCAAAAACTATATGGCATGCTTGGCACACATCTTAGTCGACTAAGTCAGGAGTTAGTCGACTAAGTATCAGAGAACAATAGAAATAGAAAGCATAGAAAGGCTAAAATTTAGGATCCAAAAAACTTAGTCGATTAAGTCTGAAAGTTAGTTGATTAAGTATCAAAAGATAATAGAATACAAAAAGTATAGAAAGACTGAAGTTCAGGATCCAGGGAACTTAGTCGACTAAGTCAAAAAATTAGTCGACTAAATCACTATAATGGCTAATTTTTTTCAAAACTATACTTTTTCAGTCTCAACTTTTTTTTAATAGCTAGATTTTTATTTTTAATGGCTAGAATATTAAATTGAGCTTCTTTAGATATTTTGGAGTAGTAAAAAAGCCTTAGAATATATAAGAAATATTTAAGAACTTCGAGAGAAACTTTTTGGAATATACATTCAAGGGCCTTCAAGCCTACTTTTAATTCATTCATTATGAGAGCCATTTAGTGAAGTGAAGGAGTTTTTCAGAAAATATTTTATCCTTCTAATCATCCTCAAAGTTAGAGAAGTCAAGAACAAACATTGAAGAGCTTCATGAACTTTTCTCAAGCATTCAAGAAGAAGAGCAAAGCAAACAAGCCTTCCACTCACAAACTTTTCTTTTTGGCTTCATTAAGTTTTTCTTTCTAAACTTCTTTACGTATTGTAATAGGACTTTTATTTATTTACAAATTTCTTGGGGTGAGAAACTTGGGTTAGCCCAAGCCTAAATTAGATATTATAAAGGTTTGATTAGTGAGCTTAGGATAAAATCAATCGAGGTTGATTGTTAGCCCAAAAAAAAATAATCACTTGTAAGTTTTTGGTTGGTGGTTCGAGAAAAACTAACTGGATTGATTGTGAGTCCGAAAAATAATCATTGTAAATATTATAGTTGGTGAGCCTAGGTCAAAATTAACTAGATATATTATAAGTCCAAGAAAAATAATCAAACTATAATCAATTAAGTGATTATAGTTAAATTTTCAAATGGTATACTTGGAGAGTAGACGTAGGTGCTGAGTTTGACACCAAACCATTATAAAATTTATGTATTTGTGCTTGTGCTTATTATTATTATTGTTTACATCCTTTATCTTTTCATTATTCTTTACATTCAAGATTATATTATTTATTATGTGCACAATACGCAGTTTAAATCATTCAAATCTGTATATTAGTCATTTAATTTTTGAAATACCCAATTCATCCTCCTCTTGGGTAGCCATACCTGGGCAATAATTGGTATCAGAGTGGGTGCTCTGATTTTTTTTTTTATTTTAGAGTTAAAGATCTTATGGCTGACCTATTTGGTTCTTTATTGAGTGAAGGACACTTAACCATTAGACCTTCTTTTTTCAAATGGCATCAATTATATTTATTAGAAAGCTAGAATGAAAATTTTGATTCAAGCACAAGATTATGATATATAGAATATCATACTGAATGGTCCTCATACATTCACAATGATTGTCAATGATTTATGTATTCCTAAACCTGAAAAGATTGAAATGAGCTAGATAAAAGGCTAGCTCAATTAAATGCTAAAGCTATTAATATTTTATATTATGCATTAAATTATAATAAATTCAATAGAATATTAACTTGTTTATCTACAAAAGAGATTTGGAATAGACTTGAAGTGATCCATGAGGGTATAAGTCAAGTCAAATAATCTAAAATAAATATGTTGGTTCATAAATATGAGTTGTTTAAAATGGAGCCTCATGAGACAATAAGTGATATGTTTACAAGATTTACTAAAATTATAAATGAATTAAAGAGAAAATTATAAATGAATTAAAGAGTCTTAGAAAAGACTATTCTAACAATGATCTTGTATGCAAAATTCTTAGATCCTTACCGAAGGCTTGAAAAGCAAAAGTAACAATAATTTAAGAAGCCAAGGACCTTAGCAAGTTTGCTTTGGAAGAGTTAATCGGATCGCTCATGACATATGAGCTCAATGTGAACCAAAGCATGGAGGAGGAAGAAATGAAGAAGAGAATCCTTGCACTTAAGTCATCGGCCATTGAAAAAAGTTCAAGTGATTTTGCCAAGGATTTGAATGATGATGAAGAAATGATGGTGATTATAAGAAGATTCATAAAATTTATGAGAAAGAAGAAAAATTCTGAACTAAGAAGAGAAAAAAAGAAAGAAATCAATTTAGAAAATATAAAAAAGACTATCTTCCACTGAAAAATAGCTCAATGATATTAAGAAGGAAAGCTATATTGGCTAATCGAAAAAGTCGTGAAAGCTCAAATTCAAAAAAGAGTCATTCTTAAGTAAAGAAGAGACAAATCTATGCTTGATAGCTCACAATGAAGAGGTAAGCTTAAATCAATCAAATGATTTTACTTTTGATGAATTACATAATGCATTCTCTGAATTATTTAATGATTTTAAAAGGCTATCGAAAAGAAATAAAGAGCTTAAGAAAGAAAATCAAGATTTGAGTAAAGATAAAGACATATTAAAGAAAGATAAGAAATATTTACAAACTAAATAAGATAACTTAATTAAATAAAATGAGAGTATAAAAAAACAAGTAGATAGATTAAAATTCATAGTAGATGAAAAGAATGAATTACTAGTTAAATAAATAGATTTGTTAGAAATTAAAGAATGAAACTTTGAAAAATAAAATAAATGACCTAAAATTAATTATAAATAAATTCTCCATTAGTTCATAAAATTTGTATATGTTAATGGATAAACAAATATGACATCTAAAGCTAACTCTTTTGCAAAATTAAGATTTTCAATAATTTTTATTGATAAATATTATTTTGATAAGATATTTATTATATACTTTAAATGCAATAAAGCTGGACATAAATTATTTGATTGTTAGGCTAATACATATAAACTATAAAGATCAAGCAAATTTGGGTTCTAAAAGAAATCATTGATACTAACCTCAAAAGATTTAAGTTTGCTTGGGTACCAAAATACACTTGATTTTTGTGAGTGCAGGTGTGCTTGACATTCCTCTAATCCAAAAGAGAATAGCACCTTAATTATGGATGCTCAAGGCACAAAATAGAAGATGAAGTTAAAATTCTTGGAGATAAGTTAGTCTCGGTAATTGATAATTACTCACACCATTCAATTAGAAGGAATATTAAAAAATTGATGCATAATTTGAGCATTAGTCAACTGCATATCAAATGATTTAATATTTTATCTTATCGATTTTAATGATATTATTTTAATTGATTATTATAATTGAGTATTATAATTGATTATGATCGAAGAAAATTTGGTAAATGAAGACAATGAATTTAAAATATCTAATTACATCAAGATCTTATCATAATATAATTTTAACTTAGTTATGAGATACAAAATTCAATAAGGACAAGAATTGATTAAGTTGTATCAAGAGTAAGCAAGAAATGAAAATAAGAAATTTGGCATATAGTAAGAAAAAGTAATTTTTGAATAAAAATTAAACTTAATTGATTATAATATTAAGGGGGAGAAATGTTTGTTAAATATTATCTAGCTTGATTTGATTGAAAATTCTAATTAATATATATTAAGAAAAATGAGTCTGAAAACATAATTCTCATTTAACTTGATACTATATGTTAAAACCATTGACTTGCTCGATACATTTCTAATACATGCCTTTTTCAAATTTAAATGACTAAAATTTATTTAAAAAAGAAAGAATGAATGAATATTGAATTATATATAGTGCTTGATTTCACTGCTCAAACATTTAAAAAGCTATATTCTTCTTGAACCCTTAAAGCATAAAGTATATGAATCGAAAAATTTGAATGAATAAATTGTTTGAAATCTAATTAACAAAATTATATATATATACATCAAACTCATTCAAAAAAAAAAAATTTAGCATCTAAGTTTAAGCTAAGTTTGAAAAAGATCAAATGATTTAAATCTATTTTGAATAAAAAAATAATATTTTAAAGGAAAGTTGAATTGATTTTTTGAATTTGACACATTCTGAATTTTGTTATATTCTTAAACTTGAATTGATTTTGATGATTAATTTTTGAACTTTTTCCATGAGCTTTTTGATGCTGTCAAAAAGGGGGAGAGTTGTTGTTGAGTATATGCATGAGCTTAACTAGAATGAAGTATATTTTTATCAATTAGTGGTATCATGCTTTTTAAATATATAATTTTTTAGAAACTCGCTATATATTATTTTACATATACACAAAAATTTTGTCATCATCAAAAAGAGAAAGATTATTGACCTAAAGATTGATTTTGATGATGACAAAGAGTTTTGAGTATAAGTTATAAAGTCTAACTTTATTTTTGAGGATGTGTAGCTTAAATTTCAAGTATTCATAATCCTTTAAGTGACTTTCATCAATCAAATAGAATATCACCAATCAAGAGACTCTTGAAGAAAATCCAGACTTGACACACCCTAAAAAGAATGGTTAATGAGAGATAAATCAAGTTTAGAAAGCAAGTCTAGCCTATAAAAGAAATTGAAAAAGAAAGGCTATCAAAAATCATTTGGCATGCTTGGCACTCATCTTAGTCGACTAAGCCAAATTAGTCGACTAAGTATCAAAGAACAGTAGAAGCAGAAAGCATAGAAAGACTAAAATTCAGGACCCAGAAGATTTAGTCGACTAAGTGAAATTTAGTCGACTAAGTCTGAAAGTTAGTCGATTAAGTATCGAAGACAACAGAACACAGAAAGTATAGAAAGGTTAAAGTTCAGGATCTAGGGAACTTAGTCGATTAAGTCGGAAAGTTAGTTGACAAGTTACTATAACGGCTAGTTTTTTTCAGAACTATACTTTTTTAGCCCCAACTATTTTCTAATGGCTAGATTTTTATTTCTAAAGGTTAGGACATTAAATGGGGCTTCTTCAGATATTTTGAAGTGGTGGAAAAGTCTTAGAATATATAAGAAATATTTAAGAACTTCAACAGAAACTTTTTATAATATACATTCAAAAAGCCTTCAAGCCTACTTTTAATTCATTCATTATGAGAGCCATTTAGTGAAGTGAAGGAGTTTTTTAGAAAATATTTTATCCTTCCAATCATCCTTAAAGTGAGAAAAGACAAGAATAAGCATTAAAGAGCTTCACCAACTTCTCTCAAGCATTAAAGAAAACAGCAAAGCAAACGAGCCTTTCACTCACAAACTCTTCTTTTGAGCTTCATTGAGTTTTTCTTTTTAAACTTCTTTACTTATCATAATAGGACTTAATTTATTTATTTATAAGTTTTTTGGGATGAGAAACTTGGATTGGTCCAAGCCTAGAGTTGGACATTGTAAAGATTTGATTGGTGAATCTAGAACAAAACTAATCGAGGTTGATTATTAGCCCGAAAAAATAATCACTTATAAAATTTTGGTTGATGATCTGGGGAAAACTAACTAGTTGATTGTGATCCTGAAAAATAATCATTGTAAAGATTGTAGTTGATAAGCCTAGGTCAAAATCAACTAGGTTGGATTGTGAACCCAAAAAAAAATAATCGAACTGTAATCAATTGAGTGATTATAGTTGAATTCTCAAGTAGTATACTTGAGGAGTGGACGTAGATATTGAGTTTGGCACCGAACCACTATAAAATTTATGCCTTTATGCTTATGCTTATTGTTATTATTCTTTACATCCTTTATCTTTTTATTGCTCTTTACATTCAAGATTATATTATTTATTATGTGTACATCACTTAGTTTAAATCATTCAAAACTGTATATTAGTCATTTAATTTTTAAAATACTTAATTCACCCCCCTCTTAGATAGCTATACTTGGGCAATAATCTTCTTCTTTCCCTCACCATTTTCTTTCTTTCTTAGTGTCCTTTCCATTCCTTTTTTCTTCCATCCATGTCTTCTCAGGAAAGTACTTCTCTTGGTGGTGGTAACAGGGGGAGTTAATCCCGATGACCATGGTATCTAGTCAACCTAGCTCCTACTCACCATTAAGGTGGATAATCTATCTCAGGGTGCCACTGAGGCCAGTGTCTCCGATGATGATGGTTCAGAGTCTCTAGTAAGGAGATTCTTAGACTATTTTGGCTTTAGCACTTAGCCTTCTATTTTGATTGATGCTAACCTCGAGAGGCTTAGAGAGAAATATCTCATCTCGGATAGCTTCCAGCTCATTGCTCCTAGCTCGGGTGATCAAGTTACGTAGCCTCCAAAGGGTTGTGTAATCTTTTATGATGAATCACTTCAGTCTGGGTTGCTTTTTTCTTGCACTATTTTATGATTATTTTAGTTATCCCTAATGCCATTAGGATTATTTTAATTTTCATCATCTGTTGTAGCTTTGCCGCCATAAATCTTAGGACTGTCTCTCTTTTTTTTTTCTTTTAATTTTTTTTTAATGTTGATTTTTAACCGACCTAGTATCTTGATGTCAGCTTTTTATCGATCTAACATTTTTTCTTTCTCTATTCAGTCTGCCTCTTTCTTTAGGTTGTTCGTCGAGCATGTAAGTTGGCTTGGTGAGAATAAGAAGTCGTTGAAAGAGGCCCTGCAGTCTATAAAGGACTATAAGAAGGTGGATAAGGAAAAGGCTGCCAAGGAAGAAAAGTTCTCCGTGGGACTGAAGAAATAGCTTCAGGAGAAGCTTAATGAGATATCGGAGAAGGATAAGGCCCTGCTGGATTTCTAGAGGAGGGCCAATAAAGAGGAGAAGAAGCTGTTGGATTTGCGGTAAGAAGTCTCTAGGATACCTAACTCGGAGGCTAGAATAAAGAAGCTCGAGGAGATGGTGTCCTCCAAGGACGAGACCTTGGCTGCTCGAGACGAGGCCCTCTTGATGTACCAGTAGGACCTAGACCACCGAAAGTTGGCTACCGTCCGGGCTGTTGAGGAGTATAATTCCTCCGAGGGCTTCATAGAGGAGGTCACGAAAGCTTTGGAGGAAGCCTTCGACAGTGATTTTAGCAACAGCAAAGATTTGGTTGAGAATCTTTTTTCCAACTTAGATCTGAGCGACATCACCTAAGAGGCTAGCCTCGCCTTGGCTTCGAAAATGGAGACTCAACTGGCATCAAAAAAAGATTCTCCTATAGAGGCTCTCCAACCTACTCTAGAGGTGCCTACTATTCTGATTACCCTCAAGGTTGAGCCTTCCACCCTCACTGAAGCTCCGATAGCCACTTTCATCGTGGTTTCTCCTCCCAGCTTTGTGCCCTCCAAGGTCCCGACACCTGTTGAGGTTATCTTGCTGGAAGATGATGCGGCAGCTGCTCTAGACAAAGCTTCTCAGGAGGACGCCTGATTTTTATACTTTTTTCATATTTTTTCTTTCTTTCTCTATGTATTGGTCTGATTTGAGCTTTTTGTAAGGATTTTATTCAATGAAATAAAATTTTCTTTTCCAACAATAATGTCTGACATCGGCTTTTTTTGATCTGTGATGGTTAACTGTAATACTTTTTTACTCAAAAATTTTCTAAGTAATAATAAACATTTCCATCTCGATAAAATTCTGACATGGTTGCCTTGAATTTTTTATTAGGAATAATTTTGACTCGGAGATCGGCATTGGACAGGAGTCCAATATAACATCAATCCTGAGATTGGTAGATAGTGGGAGTCTCGAGATGACATTGATTAGGAGATCGACTTTTTCAAAGATCCATAATAGCCTCAATCTAGAGATCGAAAAATAATAAAAATTTAAGATAACATCGATCTGGAGATCAGTAATAAATATCCAATATAACATCAATTCGTAGACTGGTAAATAATAGAAATCCATCATAATTTGATGACTTTGATCCGGAGGTCTATAATTAATAGAATTCATGATAATATCGATATGAAGATCGGTAATTAAAAGAAATTCAAGATAATATCAATTTGGAGATCAGTAATTGGCTTAAGTAGAGATCTTATTTTCTATGCCCATCAGAATTTTTGTCAATCGAAGATCAGCATTTGAGAACATTGAAGATCTTATCTTTTATACCCATCGCATCTCTACTAATTTAGAGATCGATCTTTAAGAATAGCAGAGATTTTATCTCCTATGCCCATCGAGGCTCTATCGATTCGGAGATCGATCTTTAAGAATAGTAGAGATCTTATCTTCCATGCCCATCAGGGCTCTATCAATCTAGAGATCGATATTTAAGAATAGTGAAGATCTTATCTCCTGTACCCATCGAGCTCTACCGATTCAGAGATCGATCTTTAAGAATAGTGGAGATCTTATCTCCTGTGCTCATCAGGGCTCTACCGATCCGGAGATCGATTTTTAAAAATAGTGAAGATCTTATCTCTCATGCCCATCAAGGTGTCGATTCAAAGATTGGTCTTTTACCGATGTGATCGGAAGAATTCCAATACATTAGAAAACTATTTAATGAGATAAAATTTTCAAAGCCATTATTCAGAATTCGTTGAGAGTACAATTTAAGATTTTTGGTATTTCATATCCTTGGGATACTCAATCCATCCAGATTCTTAATTTTGTAGGCTTCTGGCTGAATTATCTTAGTAACTCGGTATGGTTCTTTTCAATTTGAGGTAAGCTTTTCCTATTCTGTAGGTTTTGAAACTTCTGCTCGATCAAGAACTAGATCATCTTTTTAAAAAATTTTTGGCTTTACCTCGGTATTGTAATATTTGGCTACTTTTTATTTATAAATTATCATCCATATTTGAGCCTTTTTTCTAATTTCTTCTAACAAATCTAGGTCGATTCTCAATCAATCTGAATTATTTTTTTCATGAAAGTCCTCTATCGTTGATGTTAGGAGGCCAATTTCTATAGATATTACTGTCTCTGATCCAAATGTGAGTTTGAAGGGCGTTTCTCCAATTGGTCGCTTGGAAGTGGTTCTATAAGCCTAGAAAATATTATATAGTTCATCAGCCCAAAAACCCTTGGCTTTAGTGAGCCTGATTTTTAAGCCTTGGAGAATTGTCCAATTTATAACTTTGGCTTTTCCGTTAGATTGTTGGCATCCCACTAAGGTTAGCCTATGGTTGATGTGTAGCTCAAAACAGAATTTCTTTAATTTTATATTATTGAACTGCTTTTCATTGTTGGTAATGATTATCCATAAAAGGCCAAAGCGGCAGATGATCAACTTCCAAATGAAGTCTCGCATCTTTTTCTCGATAATTTGTGCTAGTAGTTCAGCTTTTATCCATTTGATGAAGTAGTCGATAGCAACAACCAGAAAATTTCTATCCTATTGCTATGGGGAATGACCCCAGATTATCCATCCCCCGAATGGCAAAAGGCTAAGAAGCTGTAATAGAGATGAGTTCGGCAATAGGCTGGTGCTGAATATTAGTATACTTTTAGCATTAGTTGTACTTATTGACGAGATTAGCTGCATCCTTTTGTATGGTCAGCCAATAATAGCCCTGATAGATTACTTTATATGCTAAGAATCTACCCCCTAGATGGTTACCACAGATTTTCTCATAAACTTCTCGAAGAACATAGTCAGCCTCTGAGGGTCTTAAGCACCAGAGTAATGAAAAAAAATGATCTTTTATAAAATTTTTCATCTAGGATGACATACCAAGGAGCTTGCCTCTTGATTTTTCTTGCATTTATAGGATCATCGAGCAATATTTTTTTACTCAAGTAATCTATTATTAGATCTGTCTAGCTTGATTCATGATCCAATTAAGTGATCATTTAGACCTCTGTGCTTGGTTTTTCAAGAATTTCAATGAATGCTTTGTGATTGAAGTTGGAATATCCTGATGTAGCAAGATGTGAGAGTGCATCATCTCGGGCATTTTATGATCTTGGTATTTGGATAATTTTGAGGTTGAAGAAATATTTGGATAATTCTCTTGTGTTATGCAGATATTGAGATATAACAAAATCTTTAGTTTCATAATGACCTCGTACCTGTTTGATGAAAAGCTGAAAGTCTGTAAAAATCTTGAGCCTCTTAATATTAAGTTCTTTAGTCATTCCGAGTCCCGCAATAAAAGCTTCATATTCAGCTCCATTATTGGAGGTTTTGAAATTGAATCTCAAGGCATGTTTAGTAATTGCTCTCTCGAGACTAGCTAAAATCAAGCCAGCTCTACTTTCTTAGGCATTGGAGGCTCCATCCACAAGCAAGAGCCAATAAGGTCTTTCAGTGGCTTCTTTCTGAATCTCTAGAAATTTTTCTTCACCAAGTATTGAACACTCCACCATGAAGTCAGCCAATACTTGAGCTTTCATAGAAGGTCTAGATCGATAATAGATATCAAATTTGCTGAGTTTAATGGCCCATTTGGCCAATCGATCAGAAGTATCAGGTCATTGAAGGACCAACCTCAGTGGTTGGTTTGTCAAGATAATAATGGAGCGAGCCTAAAAATATGATCGAAGTCATTTGGTGGTGGTGATTAGAGAATAAATCATCTTTTCAATTTTGGAGTATCGAGACTCTGCATCTTGCAATAATTTGCTGGTATAATAGATAGGCCTATATATCCCTACATTATCTCGGAATAAAATCGAGCTAACGGTGTTAGGTGAGATAGATAGATATATGAATAAATCCTCACCTTCGATGGATTTTGATAGTAGCGGGACCATGCCAAGATATGCTTTAAGCTTGTCAAAGATGGATTTACACTCCTCTATCCTTTCAAAATTCTTGATTTAGTTCAATGTTTTAAAGAGTGGAATGCATTTTTTGACTGACCTGGATTTAAATCTGCTGAGTGACGCCACTCGTCCAGTGAGTCACTGTACTCTTTTTATGGAGTTAGAATGCTTCATCTTAAGTAATGCTTGGATTTTCTTGGGGTTGGATTCTATTCCTTTTTGGGTCATGAGAAAATCAAAAAAAATTTTAGCCGCAACTCCGAAAGCACACTTGTTGGGATTAAGTTTCATCTGGTATTTGCGAAATTCTCCAAATGTTTCCTCTACCTCAGTGATATGCAGATCTACTTCTATGCTTTTGACCAGCATGTCATCGATGTAGACTTTCATATTGTGATCAATTTAGTACTTGAAGACTTTATTTACTAGGCACTGGTAGATGGTACCCATATTTTTTAAATCAAAAGATATTATTTTGTATTAATACAAACCTTTGTCGGTGATGAGTGCTGTATTTTTCTTATCTTCATGGACCATCCTGATTTGATTGTAGCCTGAGAAGGAATCCATAAAGTTCAACAGCTTGTGCCCTGATGTTGCATTAACCAGTTAATCAATTTTTGACGGTAAAAAGCTATCCTTTGAGCAAACCTTGTTAAGGTCGATAAAAATAATGTAGATCCTCCATTTTTCACTTGTCTTTTTAACCATCATAATATTGGCTATCTAGTTTGGATATTATGCTTCTCTGATGAATCCTACCTTCAGGAGTTTGTCGACCTCCTCATCTATTATCCTTTATCTTTCTAGAGCGAAGCTTCTCTTTTTTTGCTTCGCGGACTTATATTTTGGATCAATGTTTAATTTGTGCATGATGACGTCGACCGAAATTTCAGGTATATCTGAGGCTGACCATGCAAACACATCAGCATTCCTTCGAAGAAAGAAGATTAATTTTTTCTTTAGATTGGTATTTAACCAAGCTCCTATCTAGACTATTTTTTCAGGATCTTCATCCAATGGTATAGTAATAAGTGGTCCCACTGATTCACCAAGGATTTTTTTGACCTCATCATCGGGCCCTTAATCAAAAATTTTGGTAGGTGGAATTTCAACTGGTGTCTTCATTTTGAAAGCTATCAGAAAGCACTACCTGACCATTATTTGATCTCCTCGCATCTCATCGATGCCTAATCTAATTGAAAATCGAGCAAGCAAGTGGTAAGCAAAACTATTGCCTTGAGGGCACTGAGCTTAGGTCAGCCAAGGATAGCATTAAATGCAGATGGTATTTTGATGATTAGGAATGTAAGCTGCACTATTAACTAATAGGATTCTTTTTCAGCAGTGACTAGTAATGTAATTTCTTCTTCGACCGTCATAGAATTACCTAATAAGCCAATTAGAGCACCACCAACCTATCTTAAATTATTAAGCAAGTTCATTTTTTAGAGGGCATCATAGAACAACACGTCCGCTGAGCTTCTATTATCAACTAGAATTCTTTTTACATAATATCTTATTATCGTCATGAAAATGATGACAACATCATTGTAGGGTGTCTGAAACTTCTGAGCATCATTTTTAGAAAAAAAATAATATTTTTAGTGCACTGCCTCTTGGGAGGACTCTTGGATGCCCCCCAAAGCTGGCCACCCTATGAAATCATGTTGATGACTCCTGCAGTTGGTCGATTGTGCTCAACAGTGTCGTCCAGTCTTTGGCATGGCTTCAAGGGTTGGTTTGCCCAATCTCGGACATACTTGCCGAGATAATCTCATTGGATCAAAGTCTCAATCTCATGTCTGAGTTGATGGCATTCCTTAGTATCGTGCCCATGGTCCCGGTGAAAGTGACAGTATTTACTTTTATTTTTTTATCAGCAGGAGCCTTCATGGGAATAGAGCAACAGAGATATCCTTGATTTTCTATCTCCATCAGAATCTATGATCGGGGGGCAGACAGAGAAGCATAGCTGTCAAACTTTTAGGGAGGACTCTAGGACCTTGAATTTTTTTGAGGTAGTTCACTGCTGCTCCGCTGATTTTCATATTCTTCCTCGTGGGATTGCTTCTTTCTTCTCCTTCTTATTCAATCTTTCCTCCTCAGCATGAGCGTATTTTTCGATTCAGTCTAGCATTGCATCATAGTTCTTCGAAAAATTTTTGTTGAGAGAGAAGGTCAAACGGTAGCTCCTAAGTCCATGCTGTAAGGCAGACATAGTGACAGACTTATTGAAATATATTACTTCAATAATGGATGCATTGAAATAGGCCATGTACTCTCAGAGGAATTCATCCTCCTGTTATACCATGGAGAACAGACTATCTGAGTGCTTTAAGTGGAGGCGGTTTCTCCTGAAGTAGGCCACAAAAAGCCTACTCAATTGATCAATAGAAGAAATGGATCCAGGATGGAGTTTAGAAAACTATACCCTTACAGATTATTTTAGGATGATGGAAAAGATCATGCAGAGAAGGACGTCGGACATTCTTTAAAGCCTCATAACATCTCTATACCCCTCAAGATGCTAGGGGTTAGTGGAGTCATCAAATGGCTCCAGAGTAGGCATCTTGAATCAGGATGGGATCAATTCACTCAAAATTTCAGCAGAGAAAAGAGAAGTGAGGTGGAAATCCTTCTTACTCTAGGAAGACCTTTCGAACTGCACCTTCTTTAGCCTCTTCTCAAGATCTTGAAGGTTCTGCTCAAGATCGACCTCTTGCAGCGGCTTTCTGCTATAGGAAATCAATTCTACTTCATAGGAGAGGTCTTCTTGATCAAGAAGGTGCTCCCGATAGAGGATGGCTGGTCCACGATGTAGCCTTTCGGGGGGTGGTTTCTTGCCATTGCCTCGTAGTCTATTAGAGCTGCTACACAGCATTGGTGAGGGCCTAGACTTGTTGTACCAAGTAGTTGAACTGCTGTGGATTAGTCGAGGTTGGAAGATAGGACTGGACCATCTTCGAAGGAATTCTTGGAGAAGATTGAGCCAGATTCTATGCTTTCTTGATCATTTCCACCAAAATCTTTGGAAAAATTTCTTCCTTTAGTGCCAATCTATTATAGCAGGGCTTTAGATGGTCAAAAATTTGCACTGAAGAGCCGATCAACCTGGTTCGACGTGGATCGCACATCAATCTGCAAGAAAAATCTTAGAATCTGTGGGGTACCCTCCAGTTTAGGATCCTTCGATGCTTAAGTCAGCTGCAGCCTTGTCAACAAATAGTGAAAATAGAAGATTGAAAGGCAGAATGAGAGAGTTTGAGTGGAGAAAGGTTCGATCCTTTTTTAGTAGAAAAATCGAGAGTAAATTTCAGCAGAATTTTGGCTCTATGAATTTGTGCTTACCTTGAAGGGATACTTTGTCCCCTTATTCATAGGGGGGTTCGCTTAAGACTTAAAGAAAGTTTATTAGGCCATTAGTTTGTTATGGCTAGCTGGATTGTAGCTGTTGACTATTTGCTTTGGTGGCGATTAGTTGGAGCATAGCTGAAGGAAGGTAATAATTTGATTGGAGCGCAGCTGGCGCTTTGTTAACTGTTGAAACATATCGAGGTCAATAAATCACCGATCTAGATCTAGGATGAGGTTAGTGATTTACCGATCCCAATATAAGATAGTTTGATACGGTCAATGACATCGGTATTTTATCGATCTCGAGTATTAAGTTGGTCATTCTGGTTCCAAGCTGATTATTGTCGATGAGGTCGATACTAATCCGATCTCCTATAAAGTTCAACAGCCGCTATCCTTCAGGACGATAAAATACTAGTCTGATTACTTGTGGTCAAGCTGAGGTCAATTTATTACCGGCCTTTATTGAGATTTATTTCGAACAGCGAGGAGAACGGTGGTGGACCTATCTTGGATTCATTCTGGTCGGTTATCTACCGATCTGGACTTGATCACTTGCATGATTGATTTGATTCTGGCCAACAGTCTGGCATCCAGGTTGATACTTTGCCGACCTGACACTAAACTTATTGATTACCTATCATATGAGCTGGTGACTCCTTTGATGATGCCATATATCCAACAGGGAATGACCGTACCAACACTTAATGTGTTATGTCTTTACTCCTTCCATTCCATCCTGTCTTCATTGACCGGACCACTGCCTATATTATTAAACCAAAATTTACAGTGCTAGTTAATGACAAATCCTCATTTTGATTTCATTCCTCTGTGGGTCTCAAACAAGGGTGTCCCCTGTCTCTCTTTCTTTTTATTATATGTTTTGATATGCTATACAGGATGCTAAACAAGACTATTATTGAAGAGAACTTGAAGGTTTATCAACCTACTTCTTAGAGTCCAAGGATTTCACATATTATGTTTGCTGATGACTTAGTTTGATTTCAAAAGCAGCTGTTCCAAATCTCTCTAAACTTCACCAGATTTTATCATCCTTTTGTGTTCAGCATGGGCAACAAGTTAATGTGCGGAAATCACATCTAATATTGTGCCCAACAACTGATAGACATGTCAAAGTCGAGATCATGAATCTTCTAAATATTGAGGTCAAAACGGGTTCCCTCAACTATTTGGGTGTGCCGGTCGAGAGGCTGAAAGTGGCTGATTATAATTTTATTAATGAAAGAATTTTGGTTAAATTGGCTGGATGGAAATGGAAGGTCTAATCTCAAGCTGGTCGTATAACTCTACTTGAATCAGTTCTCTCCTTTGTGATTTTATATTTGATGTCTCATTGTGCTATTCCATTAAGTATAATCGGCAAAATTCAGAGGTGTTTTAAAGCTATCCTTTGGGGTCACAATAGTGAAAAGAAAGGTCTTCATCTTCTATCATGGAATAAGATTTGTAAGCCAAAAAGAATAGGAGGATTGAGTCTTCATTTTTTGAGATTAAGACGCACTGTATTCATGGCCACCTTAGCTGCTAGAGTTCTTTTATCTCGGCGCAAGTGGTAATTCATAAATACAGGTTTCCAGGAAGATGGGATAATTACAAGAAGCCTCCTAACAAATCTTCTTCCACCTGGTGCATTATCTCTTCTTCTGCATGGGCTATTCAATATTCTCTTAAGTGGCAACCGTGTAATGGTTCTAGAGTGAGTACATTGGATGATGCATGGATTTCTTGTGTTCCATTGAATCGATCTCCTACCTACATCAATAGAAGCTCCTCTCTTGAAGGAAACACTATTGCTTCTTTAACGAGGGAACCAGATATTTGGGATCTACAAACTCTTCATGATCATTTTAGTTTCGATATTATGGTTCAAATTACCTCTCTTCCCTTGCTGAATCACATTTCTGAGGATTGTTGCACTTGGCGCATCAATCGGGGTCATCATCTGTTAAAGTTAGATAGGTTTATAATGTATTAGCTCTTCAAAACTCTTGGGGTGGTGAGATTGGTTTGAACTTCTCGATCATTTGGAAGCTTCATGCTCCTCGAAGGATTAGATTGTTTTGGTGGAAGGTCTTATGGGGAAAAATGCCTTGCAAAGCTATGTTCACCCGACATGGTTTGCTAAATAGAAATCTTCTACCATGTGATCTATGTGGTATGGATGAGGACGTATAGCATGTTATGTTTCAATGCCCGCTTGCGAAGGACGTCTGGAATATTATCACAATTTATTTGGGGGTCAATATTCAATTTCAAAATGTTGAAGATAACATTTCATTTCTTTTTTCAGTCTCATGATACTCCTTGTGGTACATTAGTTGCTTGTGCGGGCTGGTATATTTGGCAAGCTAGAAACCTGCATGTGTTTCAAAATCGGTCATCTACTCCTAATCACGTTGCTTTTATTTCTCATAGAATGGCAAAGAAATTTCTTGAACCCTATTCCATCTCTTGGCCCTGGGACAGTTGCAGCTCTAAAAGCTCCTTATCATCTTCTTCAACTTTAGTGCATTGGATGCCCCCTCCCCAAGGTTCGTTGAAGGCAAACTTTGACGTTCTATAAAGAATAGAGTAGCTTGTGCAGGGTTTTTTGTGCGTGGATGTTGGTAGAATGCTTTACGCTGGTGCATGCCGATTTTACTCTTCTTCTGTGCCATTTACTGAGCTACATGTTGCTTTGAAAGTTATATGGCTGGTGGCATCTACTTTTCATCGTTCCAAGCTCATTCTAGAAGGCGATTAGGCAACAGTTATTGAGTAGATCATGCAACAATCCCCTCTGCGACTCAACCCATGCTTCGTGAGCTCCACTACTTTGTTTCTTCATTCCAGGACTTTAAAGCAATTCATGTGTTTAGGCAAGCGAACTCTTCTACGGATTGGATAGCTGGAACTAGCACCAATGTTCATCTTTCTAATGCCTCTGGTCTTCATCCTGATTTTACCTTCTTATTGGAAGCTGGAGGTGACGTCTCTTTACCATATCTATTTCTTTTTTATCTATGTTATCTTTTTAAAAAAATAAAGAACAATGGTGGTGTGCAAGATAGGAGGAAGAAAGCCATAAAAAAAACTCAAAAAGAAAAGGAAAAAAAAGGGAAATAGAAATTTATTTCCACTCAAGATAGCTTCTAAAATGGCTAAATGGTTGTAGGCCTCTTGAACCAGTCCATAAGTGCATTCACATTCATTTCTTGTTTCAAAGAAAAAATATTTTTATAAATAAAAAAATTATTATGGAAAAGAATATTTCTCAAAATCATAGATACTTGATTTAATGTGAATGTGACAAGCGGTTTTAGAAATATTCTCCTCTTATTAATCTTGATTTTAGATCCTTTCAAATCTATTCAAATTTGATTGGTATGAAACTTATTTAATCAAATCTTCAAAATTATTTCCTAATCTAAACTAATTTAGATCTGGACATAATATTGAACCTCTTTGTGAAGAAAAGCTAATTTTTTCACCACAGGATTGATCTGATCTGATTTAATCTGTAGCAAAAATTTCTAAAATTTTTTTCTACAAATCTGATCAGATCATATCGATCCTATTGCGGAAAAGCTAGTTTTCCTTCAACTGGTATCAGAGTTGCATTAGTAATTCTTCAGATTATATCAGAGTTGCATTAGTAATTTTATTTAAGTTATGATCTGATATTAATGATTCTAGATGTCACATCAGATGTGATTAGATCTAAAATTAGAAAATTAAAATTTTAATTCATATATGTGATGTATGAGATACATGTCTATACTAGATTATAGAATTGTTCTATAAATTATCTAGAATAAAATTTTATAGGATTTGATCTGTTAAAATTTTATTTTTCAGATATTATATGAGATATATCAGATCTAAAAACATGCATATTTTGTTTTATTGTTGATATATGAGATGTATATAAAGCATGCATAGCTAGATCTATAATTTTATATGTGATATACGTTATAGATCTTATAGTTTTGTAGTATAAATCTTATTTTTGATTAAGGTATTCCTCTTGACTGTTCGGTCATAAGAGTAAGAAGGACTTAAAAATCCTCTCTTTCCACTCGATGGAGTGCTCTTATCATGTATAGGGATGCTGTGTGTTTGTTCCCAATCAAAAATTAAAAACTTACTTTTCTGCAAAACCTTAGATCCTAAAATCCTAAGATTTTGATATATATTTTATTTAAAAACCCAAACTTAATTAAGAATTAAGCTTATGAAGCCAATTAGGTCTAAAAATTATGAATTTTCATATCTAAGACATATTCATAAAATTGGGTTTGGGTATGGATAGCTCAATTAGACTTAGTGATTAATCAAACTGAATCAAGAGTTGGTTAGGTGGAATCAAGAGTGCTTAAAATTGACCAGTCCAATAGGAATAAGTCTAGATCAAGATCGACTCATAGTCATATATGGTTGACTAAGTCAAGACCTAATTTGGCTTCGCGGCTCGAACCTGGATTGTAGGCTGACTCGATTAGTTCTAGTTTAACAAATCAATGTCTAAGATAAGTTTTGTAGATACGACCAGTGATCATTAATTGGAAGCTACTCGATCTAAATGCATTCAGGGCGAGTTAATGGCATATTTCTCCCACTGATCTCACTTACCTGACTGATTGGGTTGATCTAGTTTTTATCTAAGGTGGATAACGATTCGAGCTAACCCATGCCACTAGATTAGTCATAATTGTTATAACTAAGTCAAGTCATGTTTAAGAGATCTAAATCAAATCTTTCTAAGAAAATATTAAGTCATAGGTCTTCCACCATTATAGATGTGCGTATCCTTTTTGGGGTTGATTCTTCTCGGCTGGTTACAGTGGTTCAATTGCACCGAAAAGATGCAACCATATCTATTAGGCATTGGATGCTATGGGTTAGAGGATGGGTTGGGCTCAATATTTTGGATATGCTGAGGGATCTAATCAAAAATCTAATTCATTCAAATTATTGGTCTGACTTAACTAAGGAGTGGAGCAATATTTCAGGCATGGTGAGATTAGTAAATTAAAGACAAGATTTGGATGCACCATGATTAGAGAATCATTGGATAAGAGTTGTCCATCCATTAGGCTGATCTATCATCAATAATTGTTAGGTGAGGTGGTGAGCCAGTCGATGGGACTCCACCATCCACTAGAAGTCTTTGATTGCGAAGAATTTCGTATCTTTGCTAAGAGAGTTTAGGGATCCAAAAAAAATAATGAGAGCCAAAATTTGTTTAAAAATAAAATTTCTAAACAAATTGATCAAGTCTAATTAAAATAACTAGAAACTTTGACTCTCTACAGAAAAATGTCTGTGTCCAACCTACTAGCTCGAATCCTAGACACCCACAGACTGACTGAACCTAATTATAAGGATTAACTCTGAAACTTTAAAATTATTTTGGATTCCAAAAAGCTAACTCATGTATTGGACCAAGACCCCTCCACCTTACCAGTATGTCCATCCACTGAATAGAGAGCATTTCTGGAGAAATAGATGGATGAAGATAATAAAACTAGGTACTACATGTTGGACTCGATATTTGATGAGCTTCAGCGCCAAACATGAGGACATCAAGATTGCTCACCAAATATTGGCTGACCTACAAGAGTTGTTTGGTGAAGAGAGTTGCACAACCAAGTATCAAGTCGCAAGAAAACCTTTTAAGGCTCAAATACATGATGAGCAGTCAGTCCAAGATCATTATTTGATGATGATCAAGGACATAGAAGAGCTTGAGAAGCTCGATGTTAAGTTGAATAGGAACCTGCAAATTGATATGATTTTGTAGTTCTTAACTGATGTATATGGGCAACTCATTATGAACTTTCGTATGCATAAACTGCAATATACCTTGGCTGAGTTAATGAATATGCTGGTTACTGTTGAGCTTTCTCTAAAAGATTTAAAAAGTTTAGTACTTACTATGGAGTGAACTTCTTCAAAGAAAAAGTCTTTTAGAAAAAAAAAGTCTACGAAAAAGTAGAAGATAGAAGATGGGAAGAAGAAGGAAGAGCCAAAGAAGAAGGTTGCTAACAAGAAAATGTATTTGCACTGCAATATCGACGATCATTGAAAGCGGAACTGTCCTTTATACTTAGCCAGCCTAAAGAACAAGAAGGAGAATGGCCCTTCTAGAAGTATGCTCATAATTAAATCTAACTTAATAATTTCTTCTGCATCCAGTTTGGTGCTTGACTCTGGTTCTAGTGCTCATTTATGCACTTCTATGTAGGATCTTGAGGAGAGTAGGAGACTGAGGGATGGTGAGATGATCCTATGCATCTAAAATAGAGCAAGAGTTGCTGTTGTGGTCATGAAAATCTACCCTCTTCAACTACCATCTGGCTTAGATTTAATTCTTAGAGATTGTTATTTTATGCCTGTAACAAGTAGAAATTTCATCTCCATTTCTTGTTTATTACAGGAAGGTTATGTAATTAGCTTTCTTAAGGATCATTGTACTATTCTTTTTGAAAGAAATAAGATTACAAGTGGTTTTGTTGATTGACTATCTCTATCAGTTGCATGTTGATGTATCTATATTTAATATCAAGCAAAATATGAATGTTATAGGATCTAAGTGATCTAGAAAAAGTCTAAACGATAGGTATCTATGGCACCTTGGGCTAGATCATATAATCGAAGACAGGATTAACAAATTGAAGAAATCTGAGCTTATGAGTTTGTTGACTTTTGAGTCATATCCGATTTATGAATCATGCTAAATGACCAAGCTTTCTTTTATGGGACATAGGGAAAGGGCCACGGACCTACTAGCCCTGATACATACAGATATGTGTGGCCCATTTGATGTGCCAATCAGAGGCAATTATGTCTACTTCATTATCTTTATCAATGATCTATCATAGTATGGATATGTGTATCTAATGAGACACAAGTCTGAAGTCTTTGAAAAGTTTAAGAAATTCAGACTCGAAGTAGAAAAATAAATCGAAAAGTCCATTAAGATTCTTCGATCAGATCGAGGAGGTGAATACCTTAGTCAAAAATTTTTAGACTGTCTCAAAGATAATGGCATAGTCTCTCAATGAACTCTGCCTGAAATGTCTCAACTCAATGAGATTTCAGAATGAAGAAATCAGATCCTATTGGATATGGTCCGATCCATGATGAGCTTCATGGACCTTCCTAATTTTCTTTAGAGATCTAGTCTAATGACAGCAATATACTTATCGAATAGGCTTTTCTCTAAAATCATTTCTAGCATACCTTATGAGATATGGCATGCATGGTAAAAACTAAGTCTGAGTCATCTCAAAATTTGGGTTTATCCTGCCCATGTTAAGAAATAGCAGGCATACAAATTAGAGTCTAGGTCCTTTAGAGCTTAATTCATTGAATATCCTAAGGAGTCATTAGGATATTATTTCTACATTCCAAAAGTCTATAATATGATTGTGAGTCGACATGCCATCTTTCTTGAAAATTAGTTTATTCAAGATAGTGGCATCAGAAGATAGATTAAGCTCGAGGAGAAGATCTACGATTAGCAATAAGCTTAAGAACCTAAGGAACCAAATCAGTTAGAGCCAGTCCAAACATAACCTCCTCCACCTCGTAGATCAGGTAGAACTTTTCATCCTCCTGAGAGGTACTTGGATACAATTTTAGAGGATATAGAAAAAATATTCCTCACAAAAAATAGGGTTCATGGTGATGATCCCAAGATCTATGATGAGGCGATATCGGATATCGACTCCGAGAAATGGCTAGAGATAATGAGGTTAGAGATTGACTCAATGCACTCAAACCAAGTATGGACCTTGGTAGATCCACCTGAAGGTATAGTACCTATTGGGTGTAAATGAATCTTTAAGAGAAAGATAGAGACATTCAAAGCTAGGCTCATAACGAAAGGATATAGTCAGTGCAAAGGTATTGACTATCAGGATAGCTTTTCGTCAGTAGCCATGCTAAAATCTATCCACACATTGCTTACAATCATTGCATATTTTGAATATGAAATTTGGCAAATGAACGTGAAAATGACATTCCTAAATGGATATTTTGAGAAAGATAACTATATAGAATAGTCCCTTGGTTTCATATCCAGTGATAGTGATCACAAAGTCTATAAGCTGTAAAGATCCATGTATTGACTCAAGCAAGCATCTTGGAGCTAGAATGTTTATTTTAATGATGTAATCAAATTGTTTAGTTTTATTAAAAATGAGGAGGAGGCCTGTGTATTCAAAAGGATTAGTGGGAGCGCTGTTATTTTTCTCGTATTGTACGTAGATGACATCTTTCTGATTGAAAATGATATTTTCATGTTGACCATGGTCAAAATATGGCTATCGAAGGAGTTCTCTATGAAAGACCTAGGAGAAACATCATTCGTATCGAAAATTAAGTTCTATAGGGATAGATCGAGTAAGATGCTCGGTCTTTCATAGAAGATGTACATAAAGGAGGTACTGAAGAGGTTCAACATAGAAAACTCCAAGAGAGGACTAGCTTCTTTAAACATGGTATTTATCTCTCCAGAAAGATGTGCCCTAGCACACCTGAGAAAATTGAACGCATGAGCAAGATCCCTTATCCTTCAGCAATAGAAAGTCTTATGTATGCCATGTTGTATACACAATCAGATATTGCCCATGCTGTGAGTATCACGAGCAGATATCAGTCAAATCCAAATGAAGAGCACTGGACTTCTATGAAGTGTATCCTTAAGTACTTAAGAAGGACTAAGAATATATTTCTAATCTTTGGTAAAGAAGAACTCCAAGTCCAGAGGTATACAAAATCAGACTTTATGTCTGATATAGATGATCGAAAGTCAATATCTAGAAGTCTGTTCATATGTAATGATGGAGCCATGAGCTGAAAGAATTTCAAACAGATCGTGATCGCAGACTCCACCAAGGAATCTGAGTACATCACCACATCGAAAACTATGAAAGAAACATTATGGTACAAGAAGTTCGCCGTAGAGCTCGAAGTAATGCCATCAGATGCATTCCTCTGTACTGTGATAACAATGGCGCCATAGCCCTAGCTAAGAAGTCGAGATCTCACCAAAAGTCAAAGCATATCGAGCGACGATATCATCTGATCAGCGATTACCTCGAGAGGGATACGTTGAGATTAAGAGAGTCGACACCACAAATAATATGACTGACCTATGGACGAAGCCATTGAGCCAATAGAAGATCGAAGCCCATCTTAAGAAGATGAAACTTAGATTTGTAGCCAATTAGCTTTAGATCAAGTGAAAGTTTATTAAATGAGTATCCTAAAAGTCAGATTGGCTGACACTTATAATACATATTTTAAAAATATTTTTATAATTTTGACTTAAAATTAATAAAAAATTATTTTATTCTATCACATTGTGTACGTAGTATCTGTGATACATCCTTTTAGTTAATCGAATGCTAATATATATTTTTAAGAGTTAAAAATTTAAAACATGTATTTTCATAATTAACTCATAAAAAGCTTCCAACCATAGGATCATCACGAGGATGGTGATCGATCCACAAGATTGGTGTATGATCGCTTTCTTAAGATAGATGAGACTTGAGTCTATGGTATGGAGACACCAAAGTGAGAGTATAGATACTCATTAAAAAATGAGGGCACTAAGCATGACCACCTCGAGCAGTCATAAAAGAGTCTACCTTCTTGTCAATGACTAGCTCGATGCTACAGTAGATATGTCTGGTTCTTTGACCTGAGGTGCATCGACAGTTCACCCTGAGAGTGTTATAGTTTGACTATACCATAACTCGATCTTTTAGCCATTCAAAATTTTGAGGTGTATATTGGCTATATCATGTTCATTGTAGAAATTGGATCATACCAATAGAAAATCTATCTACCTCGGTAGATGAGGAGTAGCCCTATGATAATCATGAGATCGAGTCCATAAGCCTATAGCCATGGTAGAGTAAAGATGATAGAAAGAATTTCTATTAGGATTTTACATCAGACTTGAAATAAATAATTTATTCATATGATGGATGTTGGGTTTGATGAGTTCATCTTAACTCTAATCCTGTCGGAACTCAAGATAGAAGAACCCAATCACATAGGTAGCTGCACCAAGAGGTTCGCATTCAATTCTGATGGATTGCCACCATATACTGCTAAGTATCACTAGTAGATTTTGGAAGGAATTAAAATGATCTTAATGATTGATTATTCTAATTGTGTGAATCAAAAAAGTTTTGGTACATCGAAAGATGTTTCGATGATGTCGATGATAGAGATTGTGACATATCTTATTACCATACAGAACTGAAACTAACTGGGTCATACAAACAGGGGTTTGGATCTAGATATGATTAATTAGGCTAATCCAATTTGATTGATTTGGATTAGATCCAATTAGGTTCAAGAAAATCATGCTAGCACATGATTGAGCCTAATATTCTCCTTTTGTAATCTTTCTGGTTTGTCTCGGCTGAGCCAAATTGGTTTGGGCTTATCCAAAAATTCTATAAAAATTTATCCTAGTTTGACTGAAGTTTGTCTAGATCAAAAAAGGATTATCTTAATCCATCAAATGGAAATAAGATAATACCTATCAATTCCTGACATAACCTACCTTTTTTGGTTTCATCAGGATATTGACCCAGTCTTTGCAAGAAAGAAAAGAGGGGAGAAGGCATGCACCACCTATTTTCATCTAGGGTGCATGTCCCAAAGAGGATTTTCAGAAGAAAAAAATAAGGGGCTTGGCCTTTATGGCGTGTGCACATGGAAAGAAAGGGAGAGAGTCCCATATGAATAGGACTCTAGGGTTTTTGATTGGATCAAACACCCAAGCACCCATCCTTTTGGTTTTATCTAAACTTGGCACCATCTAAGGAGGATTTATGGGGTCTTTAACACTACTACAAAAAAGGACTATGGCAGTGATTTGTAAATACTGTCGTAGCCCAAAAAATCGCTGCCATAGGCTATGGCAGCGATTTTCTAACCGCTGCTACTACAACCGTCACCGTAGCTCTATGGCAGTAGTTGTTGCAGCGATTTTTAGAACCGCTACCATAGATTATCTATTGTAGCAGTTTATAAATCACTACAATAGATCAACCTATCGTAGCAGTTATGTAACTGCTGCCATAGGATATCTATAGCAGAGATTACATAATTGCTGCCATAGATAATCTATAGCAGCAGTTTCTTAACCACTGCCATAGGTCTAGTATAGCAGTTGGCACCAGATCTATGGCAACGGTTGGCATGGATATGGCAGTGGTTATAAAACTGCTGCCATAGATCTTGATTAATTAAAAAAATAAATTTTTATTTTTTTATATATTTTACCTGATAAATATAGATATATAATATAAAAAAATATAATAAACATAAAAATTATTCTGAAATGCTAAAATTTTATTACTGAATAAAATTTATTATAATATTTTTTTTTAAAAAATAAAATACATCAAAAGTCTCTCAAATCTACATTATCATCGTCGTCGTCGGGAGCCAAAGCTGGAGCTAAAACATAGGCCAACATATCCTCGAAGCCTGTGACTCTAAAATACACACTGAGCGTCGACATCATGTCTCTTATGATGCCCTCCAAATGAGATGTGCGCTCCTCGGCCCGATCTGCCCACATCGTAATATGATCTGTCCGTGCCAACGCCTCCTCAAGCTCCTTCCGACTGACGACACTGTAAGTCTGTGAGGAGATGCTCGCCTTGGACTAGTAGCTCATTGTCGTGTATCTGAGCCTGCATCGGATCCTTCTAGAGTGCTCACACCCCAAGACATAAGACAGATGGTCATGGGGCCCAGAGGTATCTGGGCCCTCGCTCGTGAGCACATCTAACTAATCCTATAATTACAAATTAAAATAAAATTTTATAAGAAATGCTATAAAACTAATTATATATACTAATATATTTAATACTTATAAAAATACGTTCGATCGTGGCATTCATCGATCTACCCATCTTATCCGTGCGGCTGGATCGAAAGATCTCATTATGGCTGGGCATCACTCCATCTCTCATCAGCTATAACAAAAAATAAATTAATCAAAAAGATGATAAAAAATATGAATTTAATTTATCTAGTAAGATTTAGAATTAATTACCTCTCTATGCATATAACTGGCCATAGACTCATGGCTTAGAGTGTGTGTATACTCCTGGGCTGCATGATTCTTCCGATTCTGACGAAAGGTAGCCTAACAAGTATTCAAATAAAAAATAAATATTTAAAAAATATTTAAATAAAATTTTAAGCATATTGAAAAATTTAAAAGTTAGGAATTTTATCTCGAACTCTTGGCTCCTCTAGTGTCTAACCATCCTCTCCCACTGACTCGAAGGATAGTCCTGTATCCTAAGAACAAGCTCCTCCAGAGTATCTCATCGGTGCTCGAGCCATCCTCTATGGAGCTTGATCTTGTAACCCCAGTATAACTCTACGATCTTCTTCAGTCGGGCATCTCAAGCCCTCTCATGATCAAAAAAATTGTATCTCCTCTGCACAAATTTATCAAAAATTAGTTACAAAATTATTCTAATCAAACATATATAGTGTAAACATAAAAAATACATAAATATAACTAAGATGCACGTACTTACCCATATCTCCTTCTATACCCGATCCCTGATGGCAGCATCCATCAAATGCCAGTCTCTAGGCTCTACAGGAATGATGTCTGACCGTCTCACAAGTACTCCAAAAAAAGAATGCATCTTTCACACGATCTCTCCTACCGACATTCCCTTTGCATCATACTACACCATCATCTGATGCTGGCGGTTCCACACCTGTGCCATATGTGTGGAACCATGAAATATCTGGCTGGATGATGCACCTGCAATGCAAATACATTATGCAAATATATAAGTGAACAAATACTATATACAAAATAAAGTTGTGCTAATATAATAAAAATGTATACTCAGATGCCTGCGACAATAGAGGCTCAACTACCAGTGAACTAGATGCCGTCGGTGGAGTAGATGCCGTCGGTGGAGTAGATGCCGATGATCAAGATTTCTGAGCAGTCGATGCTAAGGTAGATGGAGTATGCTTCGACTGCTCCTCGAATATGAAAAAGCGCGTAATCCATCGAGAGGCAGGGGTGAAAGCTAGATGGTGTTTCGATGCCATCATGGCCTACAACATTAATAAATATTAATCAATATAACATCGTGATATATCAAATTATATTCGCTTAGAAGCCAAGCCGGCTCTATGCCTGAGACATCTGACTAGGGTCCGGTCCGAGCCAGCTCGATCACGGTCCGAGCTAGCTCGACTATGTATCTGAGCCGACTCAGCTGTGTGCCATCCCCTCGATCACTTTCTCTCTCCCTCTCTCTCACCGACGACGGTGGTGAGGTCGAACCCCTCTCTCCTAACTTTTTCATCTCTTGATCTTTCTCTCTCCCTCTCTCGATCTTCCTCACCGATGAGGCTGGACCCCATCCCTCCCTCTCTTACTCTCTCGATCTCTCTCGTTGGCAAGGCCGGACCCCATCCCTCCCAGTGATATCGACGAGGCCGGACCCCCTCCCTTCCTCTCTCGCTCTCTCGATCTTCCACTCTCCCTCTCTCGATCTCCCTTGCCAGTGAGGTCGGACCCCCTCCCTCCCAATGATGGCAGCAAGGCCGGACCCCCTCCCTCCCAATAATGGCGGCGAGGCCAGACCCCCTCCCTCCCAATGATGGCAATGAGGCCGGATTCCTCCCTTCCTCTCTCAAGTATAGATCCATCGGATATTCGGATTCGAATTCAGTATCAGTAATTAAAATTGAATCTAGATCTGAATATCCAGGTTCTGATCTGAATCCAACATATTGATAGATCTAGTCCACAGCCACCAACATGGCACGACCTAAGGCTACCGCCACAGCACGACCCAAAAATTATGACATGCAGATAATGATAATATTTATAATAAATATTTATAATATTTATTATAAATATTCTATAAATTATTATAAATATATATTATTAATATATAATACTATAAAATTTTAAAAAATTATACCTACGGCTATAGAGAGCGGATCACACCGAAAGCTCTGAGGATCGTCGATGATGATACTAGAGGAGGATAATGGTACTAGAGGTAATCTACGAAATTAAAGTAAGATAGTGAGATAGAGAAGAGAGAAAAAGAGAAAAAAAAGAGAGAGAAAGCACGAGCGATCGGGGATGGGGGGCCAGGGGGAGGGGGCACAGTGACGAGGAGGCCGAAGGAGGCTTCGCACTCAGTCAGGAGAGGGTCAGAATGGTGGTGGTGGTGGAGGGTGGGGTTTCGTAGGGGCCGAAGGAGGGTCGGATGGGGGTTCGCCGAAGGGGGTTCGTTAGGGACTGAGGGAGGGTCGGATGGAGGGCGAGGAGGGGGATGGGGTTTCGCGGGGGTCGAGCGAGGGTGCAGGGGGTTTACCAGAGGGGAGATTTCGCAGGAGGTCGAGGGAGGTTCGAATGGGGGTTCGTCGAAGGGGGGGTTTCGCTGGGGTCCAAGGGAAGGTCGGATGGAGGGGTGGGGGGGCCAGGTGGGGGTGATAGGTGGCGGGGAGGGATGGCTGGGGATGGGGGGGCCAGAGAGGAAGGGTCGGATGGAGGGATGGGGGGCCTGGGTGGGGGGTGGCAGGTGCTAGGGAGGGGCGGCCGGGGATGGGGGGTCGGAGAGGAAGGGGAAAGGAGGGGCGGCATCGATCGAGGGGGAAGGAGGGGCGACGTCGACTAGGGGGGAGGAGGGTCGACGTCGGCCGTGGGGGGAGGAGGGGCGATGGGGGAGGAGGGGCGACACCAATCGGAGGGCAGAAGGGGCAATGCCAGTCGGGAGAGAGGAGGGGCAACGTCGGTCGGGAGGAACGAGCCTCATCGACGATGAAAAGGAGGGAGAGAGAGAGAGAGAGATCGAGCGCACATGGAAGGAAAGAAAAAATTTAGAGATTTTTAATCTAACCTACGACAGCGATTATCGAATCGCTTTTATAGATCTACAGTAGTGGTTATTGAAGTGCTACCATGGATCTACGATAACGGTTATCTAAAATCACTACCATAAATCTACGATAGTGGTTCTATAACTACTGCCGTAGATTTATAGCAGCGGTTTTTTATAACCATTTTCATAGATGAAAAATAATTTTTTTCTCATTTTTTTTTAAATATTATATAATTTTAAAATTTAATGCCCATCTTCACCATTTATTATCTAAATAATTATCATTAGAGTGTTGTCGCAAAAGATCGCCTCGATTCGATGGCCCTAGCTTTATCAATCAAAAAAATTTGATTTCGACGATCATGAACAACAATGCGATGATCTATTAGATAAAGATCTTCGATGGATCCAAAAATCTGCAACGATGATCTCGATGAGATTTGTAGCATACTATCAAAGTTTTACTTCAATCGAATATCATTATCATGGTCAATTTAGTATGGAATGATTTCAACCGTTAAATTAGAAATAAACGATCAAAGGGTTAAACGATATTCGATTATGAGATAATTTTTTAGTTAAATAATTTTTATTATAATTTTAAATATTTTATATGATGATGATAGTAAAATTTAAATCATTTTTGTATAAACTGTTCTTGTTAAGCAGATATTGTAAAAGCACGAGCATAACAACCAGTGAAGTTTCAGAATGATTATCAGGAGACGTATAGTTTTAGATCGTTCTTCATCTTATGAGTTAAATTTTATAATCACCATTATAAAAAATAATTAAAGTAGTAGCCAAAATTATTTATAAAAAAAAATTATCTCATAATCGGACACCGTTTGGTCCTTTGATCAATCATTTATCATTTAACAATTGAAACTAATCTATAATAAATTGACCAAGATAACGATATTCGATTGAAGTGAAACTTTGATAATATGCTATAAACACACCGAGATTATTGTTATAGACTTTGGGATCCATCGAAGATCTTCATCTATCAGATCATTGCATCATCATTCGTGATCGTTAAAATCAAATTTTTCTGATCAACGAAGCTAGGACCATCGAATTGAGATGACCTTTTGCGACGATACTCTAATGATAATTATTTAGATAATGAACGATAAAGATGGATATTAAATTTTAAATTATATAATATTTAAAGAAAAAAATATATGGTAGTGGTTATAATTAACCGCTGCCATAAATTAGATTATAGCAGCGGTTCCTACTAACCGTTGCTATAGATCGGACTTATGACAGTGGTTACAATGAACCGCTGCTATAGGTCGACCTATGACAGCAATTTTTTGTAACCACTGTAACAGGTCTAACCTACGGTAGTAGTTTTCGTTAACCGCTGCTATATATCGAACCTATAGCAGCGGTTGACGAAAACCACTGCTGTAGGTGCTATGGCAGCGATTTCAAAAACCGCTGCCATAGTAAACGCTGCCATAGACAATTTTTGTAGTAATATAACCTAACTGGATCGGATGATATCTCATGGCCAATTAGATTTAGATCTGATTAAATCAACGAATATGATTCGTTGATGCTGCATGGCACTGCATGACGCATAGAGGTCTATTAAAACCTCTCCTGCGCCTGAATTTTCATTCACCCACTTCTCATGCCACAAGGCTGCTGCACCATCCCCTCCCCATGCCACTCTCTCTCTAGTCCTCTCTTCTCTACATCGAAGAGTTTGGTACGAGTTCGAGCAAAAGATTCAGGTGTTTTGGCATATAGATCAGGAAGAAAAACAAGTTGTTCGTGAGACGAACACGTGACCTTTAGAGACTATTTTGAAGGATCAACCAGAAAACTCCAGATCTGATTTTTGGATATCAAATCTAGAAGGAGAGTGCATCTAGATCCAGCCTGAGTTGACTCCGATAGAAGCCAGTCACTTGCATGGCTAGATTCAGAACCTTGGGCTATGATAGATCATCGACAAGATAAAAGTAGTTTATCCTAAAGATAACATCTGATGTTCTTAAATTTAACTTTTATTTTTATTTTTAATATCAGATCATTAGGATCAGATTCGAGAACTCTTTGATCTGATTAGGACTTGTAAGAAAAATTTTAAAAATTTTTACTATAGATCATACCACATTAGATCGATTCTATGATGGAAAATATAGTTTTCCTTCACTTTGCACCTTTGATAAGCTTTTGACAAGTCATAATTCAAATGTGTCAGCCAGGTCCATGACACGTTTATCACATACTAACTACCGTCAGATTTAACCTAGGTTTTGTTGTTAGATTACAGACTTAAATTGTAGTGACATAGGTTTGGTTGTACGATAAGTTTGTCACTTAACATCCAGTTTATACGATTCAACCGGTATTGGAGAGAATACTTGACAAAAGATGCATTGAAACGATTTCATCTCAAAATTCCTCCCTCGTTGTTCTAGGTAAATACTGAAAACTACTGGTTCCTATGATCTGATCGCTTGGAGGATTTTCATATGTTCACTTCTATCCCCGGTAGGCTGCTAGGTGTCAGAGAGGCATGCGCCTGCAAGTGTAGAATTGTGGCATGGGAGATATTGGAAATCGTTGATGCTATGGAAGATATGAAACCACAATCACCATTGATTTGGAAGGTGTTGTTGGAGACTGACCACCACGTGGGGCCTATAATTAAAGATCCATCACCCTATCATGGACTCTTCCGAAAGTGTAGCAGCATTGACCGTTGGTCCAAACTAAGGGCGACTGATGTCTCAGGGGGCTCTCAGTGTTGAGCCCTCCAAGAAGGAATTGGACCCTTCCATGTGGCTGTCATTCTCTCCCTAAGCAAGCTTCCTAGTCCAAAGAAAAATATCAGGGAGACGGATTGGTCCCCAAGGGGGAAGCCGACTATGCCATCCTCAATGGACCAATGACTATCAAGAAAATTTTCTTAAAAAGGACTTTGTTGGGGACTCTAGCGAACAAGATCTGACCATACCACCAAGCCTATGCCCGCGGATGTTGCCCAAACTTATTTTTTTGCTTGCTTTCTTCTTGTAACGAACTTTTTTTTGAATGAAATAAATTTTTTTACTAATGTGTGGAACGATCTCAATCTTTACAATTGGTTGTTCATTTGTTTTGTGTAGTCGTCGGCTCGATCAACTAACCAAGCTAGCGGTGAAGTAGGAATTCTCGGTTCGGGCAATCTAAAGTTACGATATCTAAAGTTGGTCCAAAACTGATCCTTGGTAACAAATTTTGTCTTTGCCAAGTCAATGCTGTCATCTTTACTTGATCACCAATGTGTGCTCGGAGAATACCAATGAGAGTTTGTTTGAGGTCGATGTGAAGTCATTCTATGGCAATATTTTTGAAAATTATTACCGTTATCCTTGGTCTCCTATCGACTCATTCAAGGATAAGAAGCACGATTGGCCATATTGTGGGGTCTCTAGAGGGTTAGCGCTTTCATTGTCATCCTCAGTCTCTACTCGATCTATCCAAGGATGAGGAATGTCAGTTGACCAGGTCCCAAGAATTCATTTCTTTATCCATCTAAGGTCGAGAATCCAAGTAGTTAACTCAATAGATGAGGTGATCTTGCCATTTCAGGTGGAAAGAGTAATCTCGTCATTATTTCAACCTTAATTTTTGATATATCTCTAGCAAGTTTTCTTTTCAGTCATCCAACATTTATTGTTATCTTTAAGGAGTGTCTTGGCATTATCATTTTACGAGCCATGCATCAATAATAACAAATGAGTAGAGCAAAGCATCGTATTATCTTTATTTCCGATTTGGTGATCTATAGGATCACCCTCGAAATGACCAAAATCCTCTACATGTCAAAATATTATTAGCATCTGACTATTCCCATGGATTAGTCTTACATGGCATCATCACAGGATAGGTATGATGAAGAATCGGAAAATCCATCGATGTAGATATACGCAATGTGTCAACATCGGTGGAGAAGATGGAAATCAGGATTTCAATCAAAGCCATTTAAGTAGAGTGTTATATCACAGTCTCGCTTCTTCCTTCTTACCCTTTTCCTTCTCCATGAAAGCCTTTCTATTACTATCAATAGAGAGATCTCATTCCTCCATTTCTTTTGGTGCCATTGTTCCTCTAGCTTTTCTCCAATTAATTTTGCATCTTCTAGAGGGTCTTTTCTAATTCTCCCTTCCTTTTTCATTTTACACTTCTCTCTTGTAGCTTCCCCTTCATTTTCCCCTTGTCCTTCTTTATTTCTTGCCTCTTTGCTCCATTTTTCCTTTACTTTTTATTCCTTTTTCTTCCATTTTGATGTTGAGTCCTAGGAATGGGTTCGGAGGTGAGAGTCACTTGAGAGATCAAGGCCCTCAACCTCCTTACCATCGGGAGATGCCTAATGATCTTACTCGATTTTCAATTGAAGCAGGTTCTTCATCCCATCCCAGGAATTTTCCAACTTGAAGATTGGAAAGTCCAGTCCTCAAGCATTTCTTGGGTCTAGGAAGCGATGAATCTATGCCAATTGAGGTTGATCTAGAACAACTTTGGGATTGGTATCATATCTTGTGTCGGTATCAGTTATCGGTCTTGGGTCCAGAAGGTCAGGTGACCCTTATTCGAGAGGTTTGCATTGGTATTTATGAGAAATTTCTTTGATTTGGACTCTGCATTCCTCTTCACCTATTCATTTGAAATAGTTTTGATCTTTATCAGATTGTTCCAGCTCAAGTTGTTCTAGATTTCATCTGAATTCTTTGCTCTTTCATTGTTCTTTATAATATCCTTCACATTAATTTGAGACCATCTCTTTTCCATGCCTTCTTTATTCTTAAAAAATATCATCGAAAAAGAGGCTAGTGGTATTTCGGTCCTCGAATTTATAGTAAGTTTATTACTGACCTCCCTTCTTCTATCCATGGGTGAACGAATAGATTTTTCTTTATTTCAAACGACCACCCATAGGGCTTCAGTTGGGTTTGGGCTGAGCCCAATCGATCGCGGAATAGGAATGATGCAATCCTTGGCGAGGACTAAGAAGATTTCCATCTTCTACTCAGTGTTGAGATGCCTTCTTAGCATCAACTACTAATTGAGCAGAATTTGTATGATGCTAAAGTAAGTCTGGTTAATTCCCTTTATATAGTTTTAGTTCTTTTCTTTGTTTTTCTCATTGCATCTATTCTTTTGTGTTTTCTGACTAACTTTCTTGCTTGGCTTTGCAATTATGAAGCCTACCACCTAAATGATCTGAAATGTGGTGAAGACAAGGTCGGGGTCTTCTGAGGTGATTCTTCTAGAGAAACTTTATGTTAGATATATGCTCTAGAAGCCAGATTGACCGACACATGTAAAATTTTCTATGAGCATAATTTGTAACTTTTGACTTATAAATAAAATCTAGATTATTTTATCGTTCAAATCAATCTTGAATTATGTCTATGAATTATCCATTAGGTTAATGGGTATGATAACACATATTCTCAAATGTTAAGAATTTGAGATATCTCTTATTATAATTAACTTATAAACTGCTCCCGATCATATGATCGTTACGAGAATGATGTTCAATCCGAAAGATTAGTGCATGATCACTTTCTTAGGATAGATAAATTTTAAATCTATGATGTAGAAACACCAAAGTAAAAGTATAAGTGCTTGTTAAGAATAAGGATACTAAGTGTGATCAAATTTCAAGCAATCATAAGAAAGTCTACCTTCTCATTAATGATATGCTCATTATTGTAGTTGTATGTCTGGTTCTCTAACTTAAGGTGCATCGGTAGTTCATCTTGAGGGTATTATAGTTTGACTATACCATAACTCAATCTCCTAGTCATATGAAATCTTGAGATATATGTTGGCTACAGCATGTTTATTATGAAAATTAGATTACACCAAGATAGAATCTATCGATCTTGGTAGAGGAGGAGTGGTCCTTTGAAGATCATGAGATTGAGCCTTAAAGCCCATGGCTATGATAGTATAAAACAATAAAAAAGACTTTCTATTAAGATTTCACAATGGACTCGAATCGATTGATTCTATCAAATGATGGATATGAGGTTTGACGAGTTGATCTTAACCTTGGTTCTATCAAAACTCACGATAGAAGAATCGAATTATATAATAACTACACCAAAAAAATTTTATTCACTTCTAATGGGTTATCACTATATGTTGCTAGGTATCACTGGTAGATTATGAGACTAATTAAAATTATCTTGATGATCAATAATTTTAATTGGTTGAATTGAAAATAGTTTCGATCCATTGAAAATTTTTTTGATGATGTCGATGATAGAGATCATGACATATTTCATTACCATGAGAATTGAACCTATGAGGTCACACAATCAAGGATTTTAGTTTTGGATATTTTCAATTGGACTTATACAGTCCAATTGGATTTGGATTTGATCCAATTAGGTTCAAGAGAATCATGCTAGCACATGATTAAATCTAATTTCTCCTGCTTTGGATTTTCTATTGGATAGGGCTTCCAAATTGAATTTGGCTCACTTGGACACCAAGAATTGGTGTGTTCTGAACTCCTAATTGGACAAGAATGACAGGGTGGCAAGTGTGGGGCACCCACTTCCTTTGACTTTTCTTTGCATAGAAGAGAGGAAAGCACGCCCCCTAGATTTTGTCTAGGAGCGTGTGCCATCTCATTTCTGAGAGAGAGAATAAGAGGCGCACACCCTCTTGACTTCTTCCTACCATGCACCCTTTTGGAAGAGGATAAGAGAGTGTTTGTTGGATTTTAAACTTTAAACAAAAGGAGATAAAGAGAGATTAGTTGGGGCACCTAACCAATCTTATCTGGATAAGATGGTGCATGCCCCATGCTATTTTGTTTGACAAAATATTACATAGAAGAGAGGAGGGGTGCTAGAACAATTGTAGGGAGTCCTGCTTTAAGTCTTTGACCCAGTTAATGACTTAAAGCCCAAGGATTCGTAGTTTCCTATTTATATAAATAGGAAACATGTTCAAGTGTTTAGTATGACAATTTTAGAAACTAGGAAGCCCTGCAAAATTTCTTCCATGCCTCCTTCCTCTCTTCTCCACTTCCTCTCTTTCTCTCTCTCTCTCTCTCTCTCTCTCTCTCTCTCTCTCCCATGCCTAAAGGAGTTACGCTGATCAAAGCATTCGAAGAGGGGTGTTATCTATGTAAGAGAATAAGGATAAGCAATCGTGTGCTGATCGAGTTGCTACCAATGATTAGATCAAAGATAGATCCAAGAGATCAAGATCTGACTTGTTGAAGGCTGATCAAAGTCGGACAAGATGTTCAGATCCGAACTCAAGTAGATACCTGTAAAGGTTGGGCATGTGCATGGCTCAAAGATGAACCTCGATCAATATTTGATCATCAGATTGCGAAGATCGTCTATCTGCACAAGGTGATGTGGTCACCACTCTTTTATACATGTTTAGATACTTATTAGTATTTAGATCTATGAATCGATAGCTAGATTGGATCTAAAAATTTTTGAATTTTGCTGCATCTGATCCAATCTGATCTAGCTAGCATATATGTTCCTTCAACTAGTATCAGAGCTAGGTTGATGCCTCATAGATCTAGATTATAATTTTGATGAGATCAAAAAATAGCTTAACATTAAAAATGCATGAGATGTATTTTTGTAGATACATAAGATGTATATGTTCAAAGCATATTTAGGTTAGATCTATTTTCATATATGAGATATATGCATGTTATAGATCTAGTTTTAAATTTTAGTAGCATTGCACTCAAATTGAGTATATCACCATGGGTGTCTGGTCATAAGAGAAAGAAGAGCTTTAAAGATCCTCTCTTTCCATTTGATGGGGTGCTCTTATGGCATGTAGAGGAACCACTTGTGATGATCCTCATGAAGAAAAATTATGAAAAGATAAACTTACTTTCTACTAAACCATAGATCCAAAAATTCTAGGATCTATTTTTCATGCTTTGAATTATGTTTAGATTTAAAATAGTTTTGACATCTAAACATGAATCCTTGTTATACTTAATTGAGAATAAAGTTATGAAAATAAATAGATCTAAAAATTATGAATTAAAAGATCTAAGATATTTTCATAATACATGGATTTAGGGAGTGAGTAGCTTGATTAGGTCTAGCATGAGTGATTGATCAAAGCGAATCAAGTGTTGGTTGGAATGGGATCAAGAGTGCTCTTTGATTAGCCCAAATAGTTGTAAGTTTGGTCAAGATCGATTAACAGCCATATGTTATTGATCATCTTAAGAACTAATTCAACTCAATAGTTCCAGCCTGGATTGTAGGCTAACCTAATCAATTCTAAATTGATAAATTAGTGCTTAAGGTATGTTTGACAAATACAATCTATGGTCATTAATTAGGAGCTACTCACCTAGATAGAGTCTACGGCGAGTTAATGGCATATTTCTTCTACCGATCTTACTTATCTGGCCAATTGGGTCGATTTAGTTTTATATTAGATTGTCAATAATTTAAGCTAGCTCATGCCATTAGGTTAGTCATAATCGTTATGATTAATTAAGGATGAGACCTAAATAAAATCTTCTTGTAAAATATTAAGTCGTGCGGTCTTCCATCGTTATAGTTGTACGGGTTCTTCTCGGGGTTGATTATTCTCGGCTAGATATAGTGGTTCAATTGTACTAAAAGAATGCAACTATATTATTAGGCATAAGATGCTATGGAATGGAGAAAGGGTTAGGCTCAATATTTTGGATATGGTGAGGGTTCCAATCATGACTTCATTTCGTGCAAACGATGGGTCTGACTTAACTAAAGAGTGGAATAATATTCTGGGCACGGTGAGCTTTATAAATTAAATATCAGAGTTGGCTATAAAATATTTAGAGAAATATTGGACAAGAGTTATCTACTCATCGACTGACTCATCATTAATAACAATCAGGTTAGGCAGTGAGCCAATCGGTGGGATCGTAGCATCAACTAAATATCTTTGATCGTGAAGATTTTTTCATCTTTTCCAAGAAAGTGTAGGGATCCCAAAAAATAGTGAAAGACCAAATTTATTTTTTAAATAAAATTTCTAAAATAAATTGATTAAGTAAATACAAAATCTAACTAAAAATGTTGACTCTTTGCAGAAATCATGTTTGCTTTCAAACTCCTAGCCAGAATCCTAGAGAATAATAGGTTGACCAGACCAAATTTCAAGGATTAGCTCCAGAACTTGAAAATTATTTTAAGTTCTGAGAAATTGATCTATGTCCTAAACCAGAATATTTTTTCTCTTCTAGCCCGTCCGACCACTAATCAAAGAGCATCTCATTAGAAGTGGTTAGACGATGATAATAAGATTAGGTGCTATATGTTGGCATCGATGTCTAATGAATTGCAGTACCAACATGAGGATATGAGGACTATCAGATAGATGTTGGCACACCTACAAGAGTTGTATGATGAGCAAAGCTATACAACTCACTATGAAGTATCCAAGCGACTCTTCAAAGCCCAGATGCATGATGGACAATCAATCCATGATCATTGTTTGATAATGATCAAGAACCTAGAGGAGTTTAAAATGCTCGGCATATCCATGGATAAGTACTTGTAGATTGATCTCATTTTGCAGTCCTTAATTAACTCATATAGGTAGTTCATCATAAATTTTCATATGAATAAGATTCAGAGCACTATGGCCGAGCTCATGAACAAGCTGGTCACTACTGAGAGAATCTTAAAGAGTTCAAGGGGTTCATTACTTATTGTTGAGCAGACTTCTTCCAAAAGAAAATCTTTTGAAAAGAAGAGGTTCATGAAGAAATAGAAAATAGAGGAAAAGAAGAAGGAGAAGAAGACAAAACTAAAAAAGAAGGCCATCAAGAAAGAAAAATATTTTCACTATAACTCTTATGATCATTGGAAGTAGAACTGCCCTGCTTACCTCAAAACTCTAAAGAATAAGAGAAAACATGAATCTTTTGGAGGTATGCTCGTCATAAAAACAAACCTAATGATTTCTTTTGCATTCAGTTAGGTGCTTGACTCTGAATTTGGTGCTTATTTGTGCATTTCTTTGTAGGATCTTAAGGATAGCAGAAGGCTGAGGGATAGAGAAATGATCTTACATGCTGAAAATGAAGTAAAGATTACTGTTATGACCGTGAAAACGTATCCTTTACGACTATCATTTGGAAGCATTTTATTACTTAGGAACTATTTCTTTGTACCTACTGCAAGCAGAAATCTAATTTTTATCTCCTACTTAACGCAGGAAGATTATATAATTAGTTTGTATAAGGACCACTATAACATTTATTTTGGAAATAATAAAGTTGGTAGTTGTTTTCTTATCAATGGTCTCTTTCAGTTATAGATGGATGTTTCTATAAATTATTTCAAGCAAAATGTGAATATCATAAGACCTAAATGATTTAGAGATAGTGTAAATAAAAAGTACTTTTGGCACCTAAGACTAGATCATATTGGAGAAGATAGGATTAATAAATTAGAGAAAATCAAAATGTTGAGTCCATTAACTTTTGAGTCACATCCAATCGTAAATTTTGCCTTCAAAAAAAAAATGACCAAGCTGCCCTTTGAGGGACATGAAGAAAGGACCATAGAATTACTTGCTCTAGTGCATTTAGATGTTTGCTGCCTATTTGATGTGCCGTCTAGAGGTGGCTTTTTCTACTTCATTACTTTTATTGATGATTTTTCTTGGTATGAGTATATGTATCTTATATATCACAAATCTGAGATTTTTGAAAAGTTCAAAAAATTCAGATATGAAGTAAAAAAACAGACCAAAAATTTTTTGAAGATTCTTCGATTAGATTAAGGAGACGATTATCTTAGTAGAAAATTTTTGAACTATCTCAAGGAATATGGCATAGTCTCATAATGGACACCATCTGGAATGCCTCAACTTAATGGAATTTCAAAATGAAGAAATCAAACCTTATTAAATATGGTATGTTCCATGATGAGCTTCACAAACCTTTCCGTCTATCTTGGCGGACATTATCTTTTAATAGCAATATATATACTGAATATGATTCTTTCTAAAATCATTCCTACCACATCATATGAGATATGGCATAGTAAGAAATCAAGTCTGAGTCATCTCAAGATTTAGAGTTGTCTAGATCATATCAAAAGATAATAGACAAACAAGTTAGAATTTAGGTCCATTAGAGCTCATTTTATTGGATATCCTAAAAAGTCATTAGGATATTATTTTTATCTTTTTGAAGACCACAATGTGATTGTAAGTTAACATGTAGTCTTTCTTGAAAAATAGTTTATTCAAGATGGAGGCATGGGAAGACAGATTAGGCTTGAGAAAAAATTAAGTCTCTAAAGAGCAACGAGCCATGGAACCTCAGGAATTAGTTCAGTCTGAGCCGATCCACATACTTCCACCTCCACCTTGTAAGTTAGTAGGGTTTTCTATCCTTCTGAGAGATATTTAAGCATTTTCTCAAAGGATGTAAAGAAAATATTTCTCACAAGAAGTGAAGTATATGGAGATGATCCCAAAATCTATAACGAGACGATATCAGATATCGACTTCAAAAAATATTTAGAGGCAATGAAGTCAAAAATTGATTCAATACACTCAAACCAAATCGGGACCTTGGTAGATCCATCTGAAAGTATAGTACCTATTAGGTGTAAATAGATCTTCAAAAAAAAGATTAGTGCAAATAGGAATATAGAGACATTCAAAGCTAAGCTTGTGGTGAAAGAGTATAGTCAGCTTGAAGGCATTGACTATCAGGATACTTTTTCACCAGTAGCCATGCTTAAATCCATCCATATATTACTTGTCATTGTAGCATATTTCAATTATGAAATAAGACAAATGGATATGAAAATGATATTCTTAAATGGATATCTTGAAGAAGATATCTATATAGAACATCCGCTTGGTTTTATCTCTAGTGATAGTGATCACAAAGTTTGCAAACTGCAAAGATCTATTTATGAATTTAAGCAAGTATCTTGGAGCTAGAATACTTATTTTAATAATATAATTAAATCATTTAGTTTCATCAAGAATGAAAATGAGCCATATGTCTTTAAAAAGATCAGTGGAAGCACTATTAACTTTCTCGTATTATACATGGATGACATCCTCCTAATTGGAAATGATATTCCTATCTTGACCTTGGTCAAAGTTTGGTTGTCTAAGAAGTTTTCTATGAAAGACCTAGGTGAGGCATCCTTTATTTTATCTATAAAGATAAATTACGGAGGATGCTAGGATTATCATAGAGATGTATATTGAGAAGGTGCTGAAAAGATTCAGTATGGAGAACTCCAAGAGGAGTCTTATTCCCTTCAAACATGGCATTTATCTCACCAAGAAAATATACCCCAACACATCAAAAGAGATTGAATGCATGAGCAAGATCCCTTATGCTTCAGTCATAGGGGGTCTCATGTATGCCATGCTTTGTACATGACCTGATATCGCCCATGCTATGAGTATCACAAGCAGCTATCAGTCAAATCCAAATAAAGAGCATTGAACTTCTGTGAAATATATCCTTAAGTATTTGAGAAGAACTAAGAATATATTTTTTATCTTTGGTAATAGAGAACTCTAAGTGCAAGGGTATATAGATTCAAACTTTATATCTGATATTGATAATCGAAAGTTGACATCAGAAAGCATATTCTTGTGCAATAGTGGTGCAATCAGTTGGAAGAGTTCCAAGTAGACTGTGATTGCAAACTCCATCATAGAAGCAGAGTACATCGTTGCATCGGAAGCTACGAAGAAAGTATTCTAGTTTAAGAAGTTTATTATGGAGCTTGGAGTGATGCCATCTGATGCCATCCCTCTCTACTGCGATAACAACGGCACCATAGTCCTAATTAAAGAGCTGAGGTCTTATCAAAAATTCAAGCACATCAAGTAGTGGTTCTACCTCATCCATAATTATCTTGAGAAGATATATATCGAGATGAAGAGAGTCGACACTGTGGATAACGCGGCTGGCCCACTAATGAAATCTTTGAGCCAACGAAAGATTGAAACCCATCTTGAGAAAATGGGACTTAGATTTATAGCTAATTAGCCTTAGGATAAGTGGAAGTTTGTTAGATGTATGTCCTTTAAGCTAGATTGACCGACACATATAAAACTTTCTATGGACATTATAACTTTTTACTTACAAATAAAATTTGGATTATTTTATTATTCACATCTATGTTGAATTGCATCTATGAATCATCCATTAGATTAATGGGTATGATAAAAGTTGAGAATTTAAGATATGCGTTATTATAATTAACTCATAAATTATCTTTGATCGTAGGATCATCATGAGAATGGTGTTCAATCTGGAAGATTAGTATACGATCATTTTCTTAGGATAAATAAGTCTTAAATCTATGGTGTAGAGACATCGAAGTAAAAGTACAAGTGCTTCTTAAGAACAAGGATACTATGCGTGATCAAATTTTGAGTAGTCATAAAAAAGTCTATCTTCTTATTAATGACATGCTCATTGCTATAGTTATGTATCTGGTTCTCTGATCTGAGGTACATCGATAATTTATCTTGAGATCTGGTTCTCTAACCTGAGATACATCGATAGTTCATCTTGAGGGTATTATAGTTTGACTATATCATAACTTGGTCTCCTAGTCATATGAAATCCTAAGGTATATGATGGCCATAGCATGTTCATTGTAGGAATTGGATTGCACCAAGATGAAATCTATCAATCTCGATAGAGAAGGAATGGTCCTATGAAGATCATGAAATTGAGTCTTAAAGTCCATGGCTATGGCAGTATGAAATAATAGACAAAAGTTTCTATTAGGATTTCACAAGAGACTTGAATTAATTGATTCTATCATATGATGGACATGAGTTTTGATGAGTTGACCTTAACCTTGATTCTATCGGAACTCATGATAGAAAAATCGAATCACACGATAACCGCACTAAGAGGTTCTTATTCAGTTTTGATAGGTTGCCACTACATACTGCTAGGTATCACTGGAAGATTGTGAAATCAATTAAAATTATCTTGATGATCGATAATTTTAATTGATTGAATTAGAAAAAATTTCGATCTATCAAAAAGAGTTTTGATGATGTCGATGATAGAGATCATGATATATCCCATTATTATGAGAATTGAATCTATGGGGTCACATAATCAAGAGTTTTGGTTCTAGATATTTTTAATTGGACTCATACAGTCTAATTGGATTTGGGTTTGATCTAATTAGGTTCAAAAAAATTATGCTAGCATATTATTGAACTTAATTTTTCTTGCTCTAGGTTTCTTATTAGATAGGACTTAGCAAAATTGGATTTGGCTTGCTTGGACACCAAGAATTGGTATATTCTAATCTCCTAATTGGATAAGGATGAGGGGGCGCCAAGTGTGGGGCACCCCCATTTCTTTGACTTATTCTTTACATAGAAGAGAGGGGCGCACGCCCCCTAGATTTTCTCTAGGGGTGTGCGCCATCTCATTTTTGAGAGAGAGAATAAGAGGGTGCATGCCCTCTTGACTTCTTCTTGGCATGCACCCTTTTGGATGAGGATAAGAGAGTGTTTGTTGGATTTTAAACTTCAAACAAGATGGTCCATGCCAACTATTGTACTGTACCAAATAATGATCCATGCCAAAGAATGACCTATGCCAACTAATGCACTATGCCATCTATTTGTTTTATTGATTATAAGAATATGTTATTTTGTAGGCCTAATAGTGCCATCTATATCATGCATTTTGTCGAGAGCATGATGACGAGAGCCTAGATCATGATTGTGGATGCTCATATGCTGGAGTTGCATTCCAGATATGCTGCACAGATGATTATAAAGGATCGTGAAGGGGCTTCATCATCTTAGGCTGCTCCATTATACTTTATACTCAGATTTATGAGCAAATGTGTATTGGCTCCTCTCTTTATTTGTGTATATTTGTAGGATATTTATGTTTTGCCAAAGCATTTGAGTTGTATAGTGAATGTTTGTAAAAACTATTATTGTTGCAATGGAACTTTCTGACTATCGAAAATGAACTATTATTATTGCAATAGAAGTCTTTTTGTATGAACACATTTCGTAACAAGTGAATCAATTGTGTCATATTCTAGCTATTGCAATTGATTATAGTGATTGTTTGATGGT